>JALHCC010000057.1:0-85052 GCA_024340765.1 Tolypocladium cylindrosporum
GGGGGGGGGGGGGGGCGTTTAAGGCGTCGCTGCTCCATGCGGAACCGAGGTCCTCGCTGGGACCTGCTCGGTGCGGGTTCGCGGCGGTTGTGCGAGCTTATCGGGCCCCCTATCGCGCATGTACGGTCCTTTTGTCCAAGTCGTGCTTTCGCGCTGCGCTGCGCGCCTCTCTCCCCTCTGCTATACCCGCCCCATGCAATACGTGCGAGAGCGGCGGCGAGGCCCTCACTGCCGGCTCGGGCAGCAGCGCCCAACGGGCAGCGGCCTGGAGAGCCCGCGTCCTCGCGCGCGGATGGCGACATCTCGCTCTCGCCGGTAGGGCCGGCCGCGAGCCCTCCTTTCATACCATCCGACGCCGTGTACGCGCACTCCGTGCCTACTGCGAGTACTCGTTCGCGACGCTGCACGCCCCCCCCGCGACCGACGGCTGCAGAGTCACGTCGGCGGCCTCGCGAACGACTGCAGGTCTCAGACAGCCACGGCGAAGCGGCCGAGAAGCGAGGCTGGCTGGGCTGGCTGGGCTGGCTGGGCGCGCCGTCTTCCGTGCCATCGCCGCGTCTGTGCCCATTGTTCTCTGCAGGCGCTTCGCCATCCCACGTTTTCCCCCGTCATGTCTCACCTTGACGCGCGCTCGCCAAAAGTCCCGCGCCGTCTCGCCCTCGGTTCCCCGGACGGCGCCCTGGGCCTTGCAGATCATCAGCCGCCGCCACATCCCGCGCCGCGGGGAGACGCAGCCTCGTCACATATCGCCTCGCTCGAGGCTGTTGGGGAATCGAGCCGGGTTGTGAGCATCCGATTCGCGATGCGACGCCCGGCACGATGAACAATCACCTCGGGTCACTGGATGCGCCGCCTCGTCTCTCGCCGGCAGTTGGGACTGCACGAGTGGCCCCGCGCTGTTGTATTGTCTCTACGGACACGCTGCCTACCGCACCGCATTACCTGCTGTCGATTATCCGTCCACCCCTCGCGATGAAGCCAAGCGCGTAGACTGCTCCCTCCATCTCCAACTCTTTCTTGCCGCTCCGCACCTGGTTAAAGCCGTCGTCGGTCCGGACAGGGATGGGCGCGTTGCTCGTACTCGTAGACGACGACGACGACGACCCGAGGCGAAACCTGCCCTGCTGGAGCCACACTTCGGATCCTCGCCGTGCCAAGCCTCTCTTCCTTGCCGCGGCGCGTGGCGCTTCGCAATGCCAATGTTTCCATCCAAACCTTTCGTCCTGTGGTTCCTGACCGACTGCGGCCTTCGCTCCGGGTGCCACTGGGCCCCGGCACTTGAGACGGCGCGTGAAACGACCCCGTCCGCCGTCTCCTCTCGTCCCATCCTATCGTATCCCGGCCCGCCGCCGAGCCTCACCTCGCCCGCCGTCAGCTCCGCCCGGTCCGTCGGGTCGCGACTCACGCGCCGTCGCCCGCGCAAGGAACCCCCGGCAGCCTGCCTTATGCTTGTGGGGTCGACGGCGTGTCGTTCCTAGTTCTGTACCTCGTCGTCGTCGTCTGGGCGCCTCGTCGCTTCTGGTCCGCGAGCGCCTCGAGCAGCTCCTCCTTGGTCCTCAACACGTCCAGCATGACATGGAGGTCCCACGGCTGCATCGCCCGCAGCTTCAGGATCCGGTCCTGGGGGGCGTCATCCCGGTTGACCTCGGGACGCCGACGCTGGGGAGCTTTACCATCATGCGGCTGCTTCTCCTCGGGCTGCTCCTCGGGCTGCTCCTCGGGCCGCTCCTCGGGCCGCTCCTCGGGCTGCTGCTGCTTCTCGGGCTTCTGCGGCACCTTGAACTGCGACCATTTCTTGGGCTTCTGTGGCGCCTTGAACTGTGCCCCGTCCTCGGGCTTCGGCGGCGCCTTGAACTGCGATTTTCCCTTGAGCTTCTGCGGCGCCTCGGACTGCTGCGCACCCTTGAGCTTCTGCGTCACCATGAATTGCTGACCCTTGGACTGCTGCGGCTCTGCTTCAAGGCCTGGGCTTGGAGCAGGGCCTGCATCTTGTCGGTCCCTGGCTTGCGGCTGCGTCTCGTCCTTCTCCGCCAGCTTCTCTTTCGCCGGCTTCTCCTCCATCGGCTTCCCCTCCACTGGCTTCTCCTCCGCCGGCTTCCCCTCCGCCGGCTTCTCCTCCACCGGCTTCTCCTGCGCGGCCCCGTGCCGTATCTCATACGCCGCCAGTCCATACTCGTACGTCCAGTCCGCCGCAAACAGAATATCCTCGGCCTGCGCCACGCTCTTCGCTTCCTCGTGCCTATCCTCCCAGTTCTCGCGGCTGCGCAGCATCCAGACGCGCTGGTCACACTCCGCGGGTGTCAGCTCCGCGATCGCTTGCACCTCTTCCGCGCGGGCGTCCCAGCCTTTGGCGCGCGCCTCTTCGTCCGCCGCGGCGCGTCGCGTGTGGCACTCCTCGCAGAGCCACCGGAATAGGGTCCGCACCATGGTCTGCTGGTCCTCTGGCCCGCACATCTCGTCGTCGCCGCAGTTGGCCGTGCAGCCGACCTTGAGCAGCATGCTGTGCTTGCACTCTCCCCACCGGATAATGGCGATGCCACAAGGCATGGTGCCGGGTTGGGGGGGTTGGATATGTGTGGTGTGTGTGAGATGCTCCGTATGATATGTGATGCCGGTATGGCTGCCCAAGTAAGTCCGTCCCGTGAATGTGCGGTTGCTGAAATGCTGCTTCTGGTGCAGGGTGCCAAAGAGATCGAGTAAAGAATCATGTCGAGGGCACAAAAGATCGCAGTAGAGATTTCCCTTTCAATTCACCGCCATCTGTTGCCTTCCTTCGTCGGTGTGGCGACGACAAGATTCAGCAGGCGTCGAGGGCCAGCCACCGACCTCGACTACCAGCGCGTGGCCAAAGTCAACAAATCGTCCAGGCCAACTCTGTTCCTGCCATGCCCACCAGCGTCGCGTCCTTGAGCCATCGTCTACCAGTGGGAAGCCGTAGATGCCTAGATCGTGTAAGCTAAGCGTCTTGCCCAAGGTGTAATCTTCTGCTCCAGCAGCCACTCGCCGCTTCGCGCTCCCGTCGCCCGTGCCGTCAAACCTAATTATGCAAGTCGAGGGCACGCGTGCCGTAATAGAAATACTTTGATATTAGCCGTACGGTCTACCGTAACACATTGAGTCCTTGCCCTATTCCCTAAGCGAGGTATCTTAGGTACCTTCCGTCCAAATCCAGTCTTGTTGCGCCGAGAGATGGTATGACCAACCCCTGAGAATAATATACGCCTGTGCCAAATGCACGGTACGCCACAACGCGCCTCGATGACCCTTACATCCAGCAAAATCCCCAGCAAAATCTTCAAGCACAACGCCCGCTGTTCTCATAGGGGCCCAACAAGACCCCTATACCCAAGCTGAGGCAAATGACGACGCCATGTGTGGTGGTACAAATCTCCGTCTCCTCAGCGAAACGAGGCATTCGCGTCTCGCGTGGACACCGGTGTCAGTGACCGGCGAGCGAGATCTGGGCTGAGGCTACGGGAGCAAATCGACTGCGCCGCCAGCTTCCGGTATCCGTCAAAGCTGGACTGGGGGGCCTCGATCGCCGGGCTGGGGGAGCCACTCAGCGCCTTCTCGTTCGACACTAGGCCCTTGGCTTGCACGAAAGCACTGGATCGCACGTGGTACGGGTCGCGTTCGTAGTACTTGTCCAGTATCGGATGGACCGTGACGGTCTGTCGGTCAATCGTCAAGATGGAGTTGGTCGGGACGTTTACCCAGTTTTCTGAGCCAAGTCAGTCAGCAACTCGCAGTCAATATCCCCCCGTACCCGGCTGCTTACCCCTCTCAAACGTCAGCGGCTCGCTGGCCACGAGCACAATGTCGGCGCCCTTGTCCTTCCGCTCCATCTGGTATTGTCTGTCGCCTGGGTCCGCCGTCTTGGTCACCCACTGCGTACCGGAGGAGTAGTACAAGCTGGCCGCCTCGTCCTTGGAGCTGCTGATGTACCTGGTGCAGATGACGCTGTGCCCGTCCGTGACGGCAAAGTTGAGCAAGCTCCTAGTATCGACGTCTTCGCTCTGCAGGACATCTTGCGGTATCGAATCCGTCATCTCGTTGATCTGGGCGATGGTCTGCTGGATCGCCTTCCGCAGCACTGCAGGCCCAAAGCCCGTCTCGGGGGACGCGCTCGGGTCGTGACCAAGGCGTTCGAGGGTGTCGAGGAACAGCGCAAACGCCCACTCGCTGTCCGTCCCGCCCTTGACGCCGAGGTACCACTTGTCCGACAGACGGCTGCCAAGCCTCCGCTTGATGTGCTTCCAGCCGCCGAGACCGCCATTGTGCATCCACATGAGGCTGCCATGGGTGAAGGGGTGGCAGTTGTCCTCGCTGAGGGAGCCCTCGGTGGTGGCGCGGACGTGTCCGAATATCAACCGGGATGCCGTCTTCGAGGCGATGCGCTGGAGGTTCGTGCAGTTCCACGCGGGGATGGTCGACGTGAAGAGGCAGGGTGCGGCGCCGAGCTTGGGGTCAGTGTAGAAGCCGATGCCGAAGCCATCGGCGTTGTTCTGGCCTCGTCGCGTGTCCTACAGAAGAAGTTTGCCGTCAGTGCATGCCACAAGGCCACGGCGTGAGTATATGGGCCCGTACGAGTCGTAGCCGAGAGTCAAACGACTGCTTGAGGATCGAGTGCGTCGGGTCAAGAATCAGCTTGGACAGGAGAATCTCGTCGCTGCCCTTGTATACCTGGACAGAGGTGAGCTGGGGGCGCCCGGTTTCGGAGGGTCGCGATGGGGGCGACGGGGCGAGAGGGAGCGACGAACCAAGAAGCGGCACATGGCGGCTGCAGCAGGACGACTAGGTGGCGCTTCTGTCAAGGAACTGGCAGACGGCGAATGCGATGGTCGGTTGCTGATGCTGGAAGAGTCTGTGTGGACCTCGAAGCTCGAAGCTAGTCGAAGGGGTCGAGAGAGTGCGTGGTGGTTTGTCTGGATGCGAGTGTGAATCACGGCGCGGATGACACCATAGCTCCAGTTAAGTGCGTAGTGTGGCGCTGCCCAATGCGTGACTCGTTGGGTCTATGGCTGAAGGGTGAGGCGCCAAGTAGCTGGGCCTGCTTGCGGCTCTGCACTATAGGCAATGGTAACAAAGGGTGCTTCGTATTGATATAATGTAGGGAGTAATGAGTCGTTCTTTAGGACTGGATTTCAAGAGCGGCCTGTTATCTGTGCAAGGCGAACCGCTGAGGCCTCACAAACAACCTACAGCAGCCCATCGAGGCAACCCATCGAGAGCACGTGCCCAGTCGCGAGCATCAAAGGAAACAGGCAGGTGCCAATCGAGCTCGAAGACAACGACATTATCAGCTTGGACACGAGGCTATATAATCGAGCAGCTGGCATGGTTTTTCTGCGCTCAAACGACTGGCAGGCCTTTAGTACGGGAGCTGCATCTCGCATCTCGCATCCCACGGGAGCTGCCCTGGAGCCGCCCTGGAGCCGCCCTGGAGCTGGAGGACTGGAGCATTTTAGTGGACGGGATGGCGGCCCTAGCGCGCCGCAGCAGGCCCAGCGCCTAAACGTCAAGTGCCGTCCGCGGCAGGAACGAACGCGCGACGAATCCATTTACACGCTCCGCGTCGACGACACGACCGCGTCGTCTTCATCCCATCTCCACCCCCAGCCTCAACCTCAACCACAGCATTCTCCACTGCTCGGGTTTCCAAATTTCTTTCCTTGTTGTTCATTGTTCGCAATACCTGTTCGCCTCACGAAATGTCAGTCATTCTCCGAGCCACCGACCTCGTGTAGACCACTCCTCCGCCATCACCAGGCTCCTCCACCTCGACTCGACTTGCCGAGCTCCGTCTTCCACCAGCGGCCACAATGCAGCCCCGCGGCTCGTCCGCCGCCAATGCGGCACCCTCGAGCCCGACTGCTGCGGAATCCTTGCCCGCGAATCCCTTCCTGTCGCCCACGAGATCGAGTCAGCACAAGGAGAGGCGCGTCCCCTCCGTGACCCCCAGAAGATTCCGAAGGTTCTTCACACCACGGTCCTTTCAGCCCGAAGGAACTCGCACGACGCTGGGAGTCATGGGCTCTGCTGCTGTGAACCGCCAGCTCCTGTCACCGCAATCCGTGACGGGGGATCTACTGAGCTCAGACCCGATATGCCCGTCCTCGCCCACGGAGCGATTGGGAGCTGTGGACGTTGACACGGACAAGAGAAAGTGGGAAGAAGAGCCAGGGCCGGTCGTCAAGAGGCGGAGAGGCATGCTCCCAGACGCAGCACCTCTACCGCCATTACACCTGCGTACGGGAGACGAGGGCTTTACTCTCCATCCAGCAATAGATTTGCTGGACGACAACGCCGAGGAACGAGAAACTCTAATCGAGCGACGCTTCGCAACTCTGGTATTGCTACCCGTTTGTACTGCTTACAGGATGTCTTACTGACTGTTTTACAGAGCCAATTCTTCAAAGCTAGTCGTAGAGGTGTCCAGGGCTTGCGCGAAAAGTCTCTATCCTCCACCCAGGAAGTTGTCCCAGCGGATAGCAAGTCGTCCATGGTACTTTGTCCTAGCCACGGCCTCTCCATCCTGTCCACGAATCTAACCCATCTCACATAGTCACTTGAAGGTTACCAGCCCCAACCCATTCGAAAGCTCCGCAGCCGTGGCTTCGAGTCCCATCTGCTTGATCGAGAACACGGCTTTTCGTCTCACGCCGGCAAACAGTTCCTCGCCCTTCCTGCGTGCGACCCGAGAAGGGACACTGCCTCTTTCTACAGCGACAGCTCCGATGTCTACCACTGCACACCGTTCCACGGACAGGGCACCGCCATACCCTTCAGCCTGGCGAGCTGCCACAAGTTTCCCATCACGGCAATTGGCGACGAACAGGGCTTTGTCCGAATTTTCAAGACGGTCAAGGATGAAGCCAGCGAAGACAAGGTAGCCACCAACATCAAAGTTCACGACAATGCCGTCATGGACTTGGACTTCTCAAAGGACGACCTTCGGATGGCAAGTGCTTGTGGTGACCGATCCGCTAAGATCCTCGACACGGTGACCGAGAGCATCGCCGTCGAACTGGGAGATGGCCACTGGGACTCGCTTCGGCAGGTCGCCTTCCAACCTGGCCAGAACAATGGAAATGTGATCGCCACGTCGGACAGAGCGGGTCGCGTGCAGATATGGGATCTGCGATGCTCCGCTCTGCCGGTACAGTGCTTCTCGGCCGATCGTTATTTGACTCGCCGAGACACACGCCTGGATCCGGTTGCCGGCAGAACGGTCAACACAATCGACAATGCGCACGAACGCACCGTCCAGGGCAGCACGTCCTCGGCCTCGGTCACTGCCATCCAGTGGCTGCCTACCCACCGGCAGCACCTCTTACTCACGGGGTCCGAGGCAAACGCTTCCATCAAGCTCTGGGACACGCGCTACATCAAGCCTCGCCGCCAGGCGGAGGAGACGCCCGTGGCCGTGACCCCTGAGCCCATCACCCACGCGTGGCGCTCGTACGGCATCACCTCCCTGGCCCTCAGCACCGATGCCTCTCGTCTCTACGCCGTCTGCAAGGACAGCACCGTGTATGCGTACTCGACGAACCATCTCGTCCTCGGGCACGCTCCCGAGCTCCTTGAGAACGCGTCCAAGCGGAAACCCAACGGTGTCGAGGGCATGGGACCCCTGTACGGCTTCAAGCACGACAAGTTCCGCGTGGCCTCGTTCTACGTCAAGTGCGCCATTCGCCCCAGCAAGGACTCCAGCGCGGAGCTCCTAGCCGTGGGCAGCTCCGACAGCTGTGCAATGCTCTTCCCGACCGACGAGCGGTACATGCGTGCCGCCTGGGCCGAGCGCGAGCACATCCTCCGCGACTCCACGGCACCCTCCCAGTCCTTCTTCGCATCTTCCTTCACGCCCTCGGGCTCCTCGCCGTCCTCGTCCCCGATCCCCATCTTTCGCGGCGGCACACCCCTGGTCCGCGGCCACAGCCGTGAGGTCACCACGCTGGCCTGGTCGCATCGTGGCGAGCTCGTCACCGCGTCGGACGACTACATCGTCCGCCAGTGGCAGCCGGACGCGGGCCGCGCGAGGCACCTGCGGCAGGTGGGCGAGTTTGGCGGCGAGAGACACTTGGCTGGATGGGCGGACGTCGGCGACGACTGGGACGTTGACGAGTCTTGATGATTGATGTTTTGTATTCCCTCTTCTTTTTGACAGCCTAGGGCCCCTTGGATGGGCTTAGGAGCCACGGCGTTGATGGGCATTGGCGGCAAAGCGGCATTGATGATTTTTACTACAGGAAGGGACAGCGTAATGATGTTAGGAATCGACCACCCCCATGAGACGTGTACGAAATAAAACCACGCAGTGGTTTACAGTACCCTATCCATGTTCAAGGTGCTATGCTGTCATATCTAGGTGTTCTTCTGTGTCGGTCTTTTGTGGCGATACATCTGCCCCAACAGACGTACAATGCTCTCCAACAATCAACGCCCGCCATGCAAACACCCTTGTCTCACGCAAAACCCTCGACGCCTCTTCGGCCCACGAGCATAGCCCCGAGGAACATAACCCCAAAGGCCGCCACCACGACCCAGTTCGTCACGCTGGCCCCCGGCAGCCGCTTCGAGGCCACCTTAAGGCTCTCCGCGAGGTCGACGCCCGATTCGCACGAGCCCCGTCGGCTGCAGGCAGGGTGCGGCGGCGGCGTGTCGAACCCGACGTGCTTGGACATGGCTGGACAGAGCTCGATGCCGTCCAGGGATGGGGGAGGCTGGTGCCCGAGATACTGCGGCGTCGAGGCGCTGGTGGAGCTGTAATCGGAACTGGTGCTGGGCCGTCGGGCCTTGACGGCCCTGGCGATGCTGCAGTTGTCCTCGTGGCCGGACGACCGCTTCGACGAGCTTCGCTCCCTCCGTTCCTTGGTGACGGTGACGCTGTCCCTGAGGCGGTTGCCGAGGGGGTTCTTGAGGAGGTTGGCGAGCGACGCGAGAGAGTCTGCGCGCTCGGAGGCGTGGTCGTCCTCGTCCTCGTCCGGCTCGGCGCAGACCACGTCCAGCTGGGCGACCAGGAGCGTGACGTTCTCGAATATGCAGACGGCCTCTTGCACGATGTCGTGCTTCTCCCGCGGGGTCAGCAGGCCCTCCGAGTCCGACAGCCGCTGCTTGTACTCGCGCTTCAAGTCCTCGCCGTCCAGCGGCGTGTCGAAGTGGAAGAATCGGAGGGGCATGAGGCGCAGCGCGGAGTCTGCGTCAGAGTCGCCGTCCGCTGCGGTCCGTTGGGAGGCGCGCCACGTCGGCTTCACCGGGGAGGGATCCGTGTCCCAGAACGGCTGCCCGGCGGACTCGAGGGACGCCCGGATGAAGCGGCCGCCGGCGAACAGTGCCATGTACATGATATATGAATAGGCCAAGAGGACGTGCGGCTTGTTCATCACGGCCCTCTTGATGTGGCTGGTGAACTCGGACAGGTACCCGGTCTTGCCGATGGCTTGCAGCTGCTCCTCGACGAGATCATCAGGCCATCCTGTCATGGCTTGAATGTCTTCCCGCACCCGATCTGATCGCGTCAGGCCGGGGAGATGCAAGTGCTCCAGCATGGAGTGCATGCGGCCGCATACGGATGGCCTGTGTACCCTGGGGCCCTCGTGCTTCGGCAGCAGCACGCTGCCGGTGTCCAGGAGGGGTACATCGGGGTCACAGCCGTCGGGGAGACTGCCGGTCGAGGCCGTCAGCGGCGGCGCGTCGAGTATGCCCTGCCATGCGTCCTCGAACGTCGTGTATACGGGCGCAATGTGCAGGAGCCCGGAGAGGTACAGCGCCGGGTCTGCGGCCCGCGGAGGCAGCGCCAGGGGCAGACGCGCAACGATGAGTTTGTTAAGCCTGGCGTGGATGCCGCGCGTGGCGATGGTGATGGACTCTGCCAGCGGGCGGTCTTTGCGGAAGGAGTCCATGAGGCTGGCGGGTATGTTGGTGTCGGCTCCGGAGTTGGTCCTCGGGTCGGTTTAGAGGCGGGAGGAGGGCGGCTTTATAGGTGGTATGTATGGTTGATGGGTTGGAGTGCGGCTGGCTGCGAGGGTAGGGTCGGAGGGGTTGATGGGCTTAGATCACGCTGATTCAGTATCGACAAGAGAAGGAATGGGCTGGAGACGAAGACGCAGCGTCGTGGAAGGAGCATATGGTCTATGTACAGGCAACTCGCCGAGGAAGGGCCAATATCAAAAGCCTGAAGGCTCATCAGAGCAACCGTGTTCCCAACTGCGAGGACGCTCTGCAACACCCCAGCATCCCTCTCAAGGCCCGAGCTCATGACGAGAACGGCCAGCACTCTTCTTGAAGCCTGCCCCGCGGGCTTGAGGCAGCGCGGGATAGTTGTGAGGGTTCGTCTTTGTCAGGCGAGAGTCAAGTGTCGTGAGGGCCCGCTGCTTCCGTTGTGATTGTATGTAGGTAGCCAAATACCCCTGACGGCCCTCTTTCTGTTCCCTGAATCAAGGACAAGTCTCGAGCTGCCTCCGTACCTGTGTTCCACGCCTGCCGTGACGGTATGTGCCCGGCTTGTGAGGTCATAGGAGCATCTGCAAGCATCTGCAAGCTGTACTAATGACGCGCAGGTTTATGTTTGCTGCCAGTATATCACGCTGGACCGATCGTCAGTGCAGTGGCCCATATGAACACTACTTTTAACATGGCGTCGGCCGCGAGCTCTACTATGCCAAAAAAGTGCCGGAAACAAGACTCGTAGAAACTGGGCACACAGACGGTCCGTTTGAGAGTCCCTTCAATAGTTACAAGACAATGTTCGGTGCAATTGCTCTGACCAATTGACTGGCGCTAATGCTTTTCCAACTTCCCGATCGGGTAGGGGAGCACCGTCCACACGCAGGGACTCGAGGCTTCGTAGTCGCTCCTTGTGTTATAGTTACACCCTCTCCAGCTTAATAGAAGTTTATGAGAAGGGGGGGTATATCGGATTAATCGCGAGGATTTCTAAACCACTGCGTATGTATTCATAGTTCACGCCGGGGTGCCGTGACGCGCCAAAAACCTGGCAGTGCGAGAACGCACTGAACATCCAACCGTTGTTGGCGCCAGGGAGAAGAAGCAAGTCCATTGACTTTGCTTGCTACCTAGGCTGTACATCCACAACCGTAGCTCGTCCCATATATATATATACTCTCTGCAGACAAGGTTGCGCCGCGAATGGGACTGCGGAGGGTCGCTGGGTCGGCTCCGGCGCGTCCAGGGTCCATATCAGGATCTTGTGCGACGTGACGGTGCTAACTGCACCCGAGGAGTCACGCGCAGGAACTCCATCATGCTGTGTAGCCAAGACGCTATGCGGCGGCCGCGGCTGTGGACCGGACACTGCGTCCGCTTTGCTCCTCCGCTACACGGCTCACCCGCGTGCGCAGATCTTGCCGGGGAGGTGCAGCATCTGTTATGTTGGGGCGTGCGCTTGGCACAGGCAGCGTCTCATTCGGCGCGGTCCGGAATTCATGCATGTCTGCTAGCGGGCCGATCTGTCTGTTCCGTGTGCCGTGCCGTATTGCGACGTTGACGTCCGCCTCACCAACAGCCATAGATCCGAGTAGCCGTTTCGATTCATTCCAATGCAGTTTTGAAGGTATCCAAACGCTAATGCCATCTTTCCAAAACACCCAATGCATCTCGTCTATACGGCGGCAGCGGCAGCAGGCTCCGACTCGTCCGTGCCCTGCCTCGCGTCGCCATCTTCGCGGCTCTCGTTGTTGATGAACACAAACGACACAAACACCACCGCGGCCCCGATCCAGTAGACGAAGCTCGAGTACTGCCCGTACTGGATCATCTCGCCGACCAGGGACAGCGGGATCGTCAGCGACAGGCCAACCGTGACGACCAACGGCGTGGTCAGCAGCATGGCGAACGCCCATGATATGTCGCTGACAAACGACGACAGCGAGTTGATCTGCTCCTAATTAGCACATGACCTCTAAACAACGGCCAGGGGGGCGTACAATGATGATCATCCAAACCTTGCCCGTCGGGGGCATCTCAAACTGCAACGAGGTCAGCTTCGTCAGATTCCGAGGCGCAAAGCCCAACGTACCGGCTCGATGTTGGTCCAATGCAGGATGAAGAATAGCGGCCACAGAAAGACCAGGTTGAAGACGCCCACCAGGCCAAAGAACAGCCGCATGTCGACCTTGTCCTCGTTGCCGACCCGGCGCTTCATCACCGTCACGTACATGCCGTAGACGACGGCGCTGAAAAAGGCCATGGAGTCGCCAATGGCGATCTGGGCGGGCGTCTTGTGCGGGAACGAGCCCCTGTTCTCGTCGCTCTCGCCCGACAGGTCCACCGTCGAGATGAGCACGATGCCCACCAGCGAGGCCGTCACGCCGATGAGCTTGCGGACGGAAAAGGGCTCGACGCCGAAGAGCGCGCAGAAGACGAGCGTCCAGACGCTGCTCGTCGACGTCAGGATGGTGACGCTGGCGACGCTCGTGTACTCGAGGCACGCGGACGCGAAGTAATTGGCGATGAACCACAGCATGCAGAACTCGAGACTCAGGATCGCCGTCTCGCGGAAGCTGAGTCTCTCGTCGGCATGTCGGGCCGTCTCCAGGCCGCCGTCATCGCTCACCAGCAGGCGCTCGCCTGTAGACTCGTCCTCGTCTTCCGTGGCCAGCTTGGCATGCGAGCCCGCGTGCCTGTGCTCGTGCCACATCTGCGCCACATCATGCCGGGCTCCCCGTATCCCGCTCTTGAGCATATAATTTACAAACATCGGTATCAAGGATATCGCAAAGACGGACGTGTTGACGTAGACGAGGAAGAACGGCTTGTCGTACGTGTGATCGGAGAAGATGAACTGCGCGCCAACGTCAGCGTGCCGGGACTGTCGGAGCAGGGACGGCGCGGCCTTACACTCGCCAGGAAGTTGGACAGCGTCCACAGGAACACGGTCACCAGCAGGAGGCATATCCCCAGCGTCCGCCTGGCCACGCCCGCAAGCCCCAGCCTCGCGCGGATGCCTCCCTTTTCGGGCGACGGCGACCGGATCAGCATCTGCATGGACCCGGTCGAGGCCGCCAGGTCGGCCGCGTCGGCGGAGAAGCGCCGCCGCTCGACCCCGTCGACCTCGGAGGCCGTGGCCTCGCTGAGGCGTCTCGTTCCCGGCGCAGCCATGGATCACGGGTCACGGGCGGTCGGGGGCGTGTGTCCCGCTGTGCAAGATGGGCCGTTGCTGGGCATTCGGGCAGTCGCTGGCGTTCCGCGCAGGGTTCGAGCGTCGGGTCGCGGGGGTCGAGGATAGGCGCGAAGGTCAAGACTAGGTGGCAAGAGAAACGAATGGCAGCGACACGGCGAAGCGACACCAAGAGCCGGGATGGATGCTTAAGGGTCGAAGACGAAGCGCTGTCACGAGCCACGCGTTTGACTTTGCCGGCTGGGCGCGAAGCCACAGGGGCCAGCCCCAGCGCAAATCCGTACGAGAACGGTGACGCTCACCAATAACCAATAGCGGGCCACGGCAGTCAACCGACCCTGGCGGTCTCAGCCCAGCCCATATTAGCGTCGTCGGGGTCTGAGACCCGCGAATTGATGCTGGTTGGACATGCTCTCGTAGCAGGACTCGCAAATGCAACATCTATTGCTCCTCGTCACCGCCATCGACGCCATACGGAGTGGTGCATCTGCGCTCCCAGAGGACGCGCGGCGATCCGGCCAGCAGCCCGGCTGCCCCGTGCCGAGAGCTCGGCGTCGGTGGAGCTCGACTTGGCGGGGATGGCTTCGTCAACGGAACAACCCCGAGCTGCTACATACTACCAGGCAGTCTATATATTGCGGGAGAATCCAATCACGGCCCGGCTTCGTGTCGTGAAAAGGCAGAGGCTGTTCTGGTGCGCCCGGCACCTGCAGCTACCGGGACTGCCTCACGACTTGACCACCATGGCCTCGGGCGCCATCCCCCGGCCCTCGACCAAGACACCCGCCTTTCGCAGGATAGCCACGCAGTTGGACACGACCTCGAGCTTGACGCCTTCGGTCCTGGATGGGAACCGGACCGTCTTCAGCCACTCCCTGGCGTCGGGCTCCGCGTACCCCAGCCTGCTCGAGATGTACTGGACAGCCTCCTCCTTGTGCTCGTTGAAGTGGCGCACGCCGCGGTCCAGCTTCACGAACAGGTCCGCGACGCGCGCGTCGACGGCGCCGTCCCGCGGCGCCAGCGCCGTCGAGGCGACAATCTTCCAGCTGCTCCAGGGCGTGTAGATGTCGCCGACGCGGCGGATCTCGCCGGCGTCGTAGTGCTTCTTGGACGTGAAGTGCTCCCACATGAAGAAGTCGGCCGCGCCCGAGTTGACGGCGCCGCGCAGGTTCTCAAAGGTGTCGAGCACGACGGTGTCGGCGTAGGGCTGCTGCGCCGGCGACGACAGCCAGCCGCGCTGGTCGGCGAGGACGAAGCCCATGACGTGGCTGCCGGAGCCGATGCGCGAGACGCCGATGGTGCCGCCCTTGAGGGAGTCGACGGAGGTGATCTCGGGGCGCTTGGCGCCGGTCGAGATGGCCCAGCCTGGGAGATCGGTCAGACGCGGGCGGCGCTCGTGATGGCTTCACCTTTGCGATGGGCGAGCCCTGAGAGCGATTTTCACGTACAGAGCGGGGTCTCGACGTAGGTGCCAACCAGGCGATACCCGCCGTCGCCCTCGACGCCCTCCTTGCCGAGCCCGGCGATCCATCCCTCGGTCAGGCCGATGCCGACGTCGATGTCGCCGGCGCGGAGGGCCGTGACCATGTGGCCGGTGCCGGAGGGGAAGGGCACGAGGGTGGCGTCCAGGCCGTAGTGCTTCTGGGCAAAGTGCAGCGGGGTGGAGAAGTGCTCCGGCACGAAGCCGATGCGCAGGGGCTGGGAGGACATTTTGGCCTGCAGTCGGTGGGTTGTCGAGTCTTGTGGTGAGAGGGAGGGATGGTGTTGTGAGAGAGCTTCACGTTGACAGGTGGAGTTGGGGTTCAGATGCACGACACCAGACGCACGACCCGGCAATTGGTGCCGACCCCAGCGGCAGTGAGAATGCCCCCCCTTGTCCCGCAGCCAGCTACTATCATGGTTTATGCACTGATTGCCCAATGGGCGATTAGATATATTGCCGGTTTCATCACCGCGACTACAGGTTGGAATGTGGTGAGTGGTGCGTCATTTGCGTCTCAACATGAAAGTTGGGGCGATCCTCCGAAGCTCCGCTGCCTGCGGCAGTTGTGAAGCTAACTATCGCGCCATTACTAACGCCTCCCCTCCGATAGGATGAAACACCCTGGTCGAATCTAAGCGTCGACGCTGCATGGTCATCACCAATATCAGTGAAGCACTAATCCGTACTCACAACGGCCATGTCCTCGCGCCGCTACCGTGTGGCGTCGGCAACGGCGTCTGGTGGCGGTTATGCCCATGGAATAGAATGCTGTGCCGCGAGTGCCTTGCAGTGCATACAATTCTCTGTACTTCGTACGATACTACGAATACACTACACCTGCAAAGTCATCGCAGTGGTGAGCCGGCCAGGGCTGCAGATGGAGCAGTGTGTGATCGTTCAAGGCTGAGTCAAGTCTAGCCTGCCCGGTGTCTTCAACCCAGACCCGCAGCCGCAGCCTCTACTTCTTCACCCTCTGCCCATCCAGTTCGTCCTCGTCTCGCCCCCTGACGACGGTTCATGGCCAGAGAATCGCCGTGCTAGACCTCGCCATGTCGGACGTCGAGCTGGACACCTCCGAGGACGCCCCCCTGCTGGGCGAGCACGAGCAGCGGGACAAGCCGCTGCCGACGCCGTCACGCATCAGGGCGAAGCCGTGGCAGGCCAAGACGCCCGGGGCCATCGTCTTCCTCGCCGCGACGATGAAGTTCTGCATCACCTCCAGCGGCATGCTCATCCTCATCCCCATCTACCGCCTGATTGAGGACTCGGTGTGCCACGCCTTCTACGAGGACGACTCGCCCGCGCTCATCGAGGAGATGGAGTGCAAGGGGGATGAGGTGCAGTCGCGCCTGGCCTTTCTGCTGGGCTGGTTCGGCCTCTTCAATTCCATCATGTGTATGTTGCGGCGCTGAGCTCCCTGAGGAGGCCTGTTGCTGACGACGGCCGCTTTAGCACTGCTTGTCGCATTCCCGTACGGTGTGCTGGCGGATCGCATCGGCCGCAAACCGACCGCCGTGCTGGCCTACGGCGGCACTGCCGTCTCGTTCGGCTTCGCCCCCTTTATGCTCAGCAGCATGCAGGCCCAGGTCCGCAGCAACCCGTATCTGCTCATGCTGGGCTCGCTATTCCTCCTCTGCGGCGGCGGCGTGCCGGTGTTGCTGGCTACTCTGTATGCCATGGCCGCCGACGTGAGCACCGAAAAGGAAAAGTGAGTATTCGTACGGCGAATGCTGCTGACTTGCAGATGCTGACCGTGGCTTAGGGCTGCCAGCTTTCTCTACCTCACCTTTGGCGCGACGGCCGGCGGACTCGTGGGACCCTTGCTGGCCGGCATACTCATGCAAAAGTACGGCCCATGGGTGCCCATTTACATCGTCCTCGCCATCACGCCCTTTATGCTCAGCATCTTCTTCTTCCTCCCAGAGACTCTCGTCGTCGACGTGGAGTCCGAGAGCTGTCAAAAGCAGGACCAGCCGCTTCTCGTCGAGCTGAAGCAGCGCGTCAGCAACGGGCTTCAGGGCCTGGCCCATTCCGTCCACATGATCAAGAACGTCAACATACCGCTTGTTCTCCTCACGTTCCTGTTCCAGAGTGCCCGATTTACGGCGTACACGTCGACGCTGGCGCAGTACGTCAGCAAGCACTTCGGGTGGCGGCTCGCCGAGACCAGTCTCCTGCTGTCGCCCCTGGGTGTTCTCAACCTCATCGTCCTGGTGGCCTTGCCCAAGGTGTCTCGGGTTCTCATGTCCCCGCGGTTTCGCTTCACGATATTCGGCAAAGACCTGTTCTTGACCCGGGTATCTACGCTGATCATCATCATCGGCGCGCTCATTGAAGGTTTCAGCCACAACGTCGTCCTGTTCCTGATAGGCCTCTTCATCGGGACATTCGGCGCTGCCGACAGCCCTCTTGCGCGGGCGACCGTCTCGCATTACGTCGATGCCGAGTACACCTCCAGGCTGTACGCGTTGATCGGCATGGTTGAGGTTTTGGGGTCCTTTATCGGCGGACCGGCGCTGGCGTGGTTCTTCGATCAGGGGCTGCGGAGGAAAGGTATCTGGACGGGCCTGCCGTGGTTCTACATTGCTCTGCTCTGCAGCATTGCTTTGGTAGCGCTGCTTTTTGTGAAGCCGCCGAAGAAGAGCCTGCACGAGGAAACGGATCGCCATGGGGGGTACGGCGCCAATGGCTCGGCGCCGGAGAGCCATCTTCACCCCGAGTAGTCTGTTGGGGTGCATGTTTTGGACGCCATGTATAAATGTTGGAGACTAGCACTCCAATTCACGTTAATGACCTGCCTTATGCTTAAATGTCAAACCGGTATCAACCTTGGAGACTCACATGGACGGACATGCTGCAGCTGGGAGTTTTTTGGTGGAATTTGACGCGCCGGGCGCTCTGCTCGCGCACCTGTATCGCGCCGATAAGTCTAAGAGAAACGAGTCGAGGTGTAACCCGTCAGCTCTGAGCTTGGACAAAGAAGGTAGGGATGGTGTATACGAGTTATTCACTGAACCGCCATGTATTGTGCTTTGTACCCTATCGTCTCGTGAAAAACGACTGGCGGCACTGATGAACATACAGCCTGTGCCTGGAACAATGACCATATATACTATGAAAAGCAGCTATATGTGGATAGCACGCTGGAAGTTGTGACGCGCGAATGCTGTCCTCGACACGAACATATAAGGTGACCGCGGTCCAGCACTTTTCCGCTTTCGAAACGATCCCTTAAACTTTTCCCTCTGCGACATACGTGCAACCCGTGCCCTATTTCCCAGCACCACCTAGCGAAACCCGATTGTCTCCAGAGCATCAGTCGAGAGGCAGGTTTCATTCACGATGTGCTACACCTTCACCGAATTCGCTATATGCGAGGTGTGCAAAACAGAGTGGGATGTCAAAGTAGACGACACGGAAATGTGCGAAGAGGCGCAGGGTCACCGCTGGCGCTGGCGACAGCGAAGGGGCAACTGCAAAGAAGGAATCGTTATGGCCCGTCGATTCATAAAGGAACACTACAAGACGTGCTCAGGATGTCTTGAGCTTGCAGGCCAGGCCAAGCGAGCTAGCGACGACGCGGAAACAAAGCCGTGGGTGCCGCCTGTAATCCGTGGGTAGCTACGTTTCGGAGCCCGCGCGGCACATGGAGTTATGGGTAGACAAAGAACGAGGACGAGATGCGCAAGAGAGGCCGCGATGCCCCAGGCAAGCCACGAGATTCACCGCGAGCTGTCGGCTTGGGACGGCTTGCTAGATGCACCAAGTAGTGAAACAGGACTCGAATTAACTAATTCAAGCAAATGTATGCAATACTGATGAGTGAATGTCTCAACGTCTCTCAGAAATAAAAGTCTACGAACATCGCATTTACCCCCAACTACTTCGCGCCACGCCATACTGCTGTAGAAAACACGCTTCGGCGAGCCCACGGCCTGCTGTCTTGTTGCAAAATGTCAAAGAGAAGCCGCTCTCGGAGACTCCCGCTAGTGTATCAAAGGTGACATATCTTTGCTCTTCTGGCTCCCAAGCTCAATTTACAATGTGCCTCGAAACCTCTCCGGCCAACACCCGACTCATGAAGGCATCGGTATCTCCCCGAGCATGGTCCACTTCGATCCGTCGTACTGCACCTCTATACGCTTTCCGCGTTTCTGGAAGTAGCAGCGGCTTAGCTCCGTGGCCGATGTCAGCGGTATATCGGGGTTGGTGCTGGCAGCAGCGGTTACGCTGGTACTAAGAAGCTGTGTGAAGAATTAAAGAACTGCCTTTAATGGGCCATGGTTCTAGAAGGGTGAGATGCTTTACCAGGGATGGTGGGCTGGGTCGTGGATGAGTGGAGGATCAGGACTTGGGCAGGCCCTTGGGGAGCACAGCGCTTTGTTGGGGTGATGGTGCAGACCCCTGGCCAGAAAACAGAATACACAATGAAGTAGAGGAACAACTAGGGGATCTGACAGTCGGCAGGCATAAAAGAGGTGTCTGGGCTCCTAACAGATGGTCCCTCATGTCCTTTACGTTGTTCGTGGGCTTTTCATAGTGGCAGAATGCAAGACCTGGCTTCTGCTCGCACCTTTTAGAGATAGACGCTGTTGCCTCTCGCTATCTTTTGTATTAACTTACGATGTGAAAGACCTGCTTGGGGAGGCACAGCCTCTTACGACTAACACGACGTCCGTTGCACTCGGTCTTGGGTGTGTTCGTTCGCCCTCAACGAAGCACCAGCTCCGGCAATCGAAGCACATCCATAAGAATGCAATGTCAGGTTATTTTACCGCAATTAGACAGTGATATTCAATCTCTTCACGCCCAGGCAAAGGTGATCACTATCCGTCTTGATACCGCGGGTGTTGAACGTCTCCTGGAACCACTTTGGGAAGAAGCCCACAAACGTTCAACTGAAATGTCAAATTGTCCGAGCCACAGACCCCTCCTAGAATGCAGTAGTCGTCGTCCAACTCTTGATCATCGTCCTGATCCGCCCGTCGCTAGAGGTTTGGCTAGTCGTGCTGGAACGACGACGTGTGATGGAGTTTGTCACCTCGCAGCCGCCAGAAGATGGGTGCCGCGTGACACAAACTCGGTTCGATGGGTCTGAACACCATTCTTAGTTAAATCGTTTCCTTCAGAAGCTAGACAAGACATACAAGAGGAAGTGTCCCCTTTGGCCGAGGCGAGGACCTCCTCGAGTTTTGCTTTTGCCTTGGCAGAGGCCGAAGACATGGCTAGTATATGTAGGAATTTGTTCGTAAATGTATGGTTTGTGGTATGAAGAGCTGTGCAATTGTGAGTGATGAATGTGGCCCCATGATCTCTTTCATAGTCGGCCACAGCCCTTGCTGATTCGTGGCGAAAGACCAGTCTCGTGGTGCTGTTGACCCCTCATGACGTTGGCATGACATGCGTCGTGTGTCGCGACCACACAATAATTATACGGCAACAATCGCGGTGGGCTGCCATTGGGTACAATCTATTATTACTAATAGGCCAATAGGCCTCGCCTGTGCTCCGTAAGACGTCGTTTTCTTCTTGGCTGCCAAAGGAAATGCCGGCGTGAGAGTTCAGCCAGTTTGCGAAGGGAGCAGTCAGCCACGCTACGAAAACGACAACATCAAAGTATCGAAACTGATTGTTGATATTGAATCATAGATGGGAGATCCCTGAAATGGCCTTGCTCTTGCCGAAAGGTGCTTGTCCCATTGTTGGTTTTTACGCACACTCGTCTCATCCCCCTATTGCGGCTCCTTCGCATCGCGGTCACAGTCCGTTTCTCAAGAAGTTCGCGTCTACAGGTGCCTTGTGAAACACAAGTCGACGGCGAGAAGCCATAGAGCACAACGCCGGCCGTAATTGAATACCCCACACGTTCCGGTGGTGATGGTGACCCTGCATCCGCCTCCGCCTGTCGATCAATATCCTGAGCCTTCGGCAACAATCCAAACTTTCAACTGCCAGGGCCCACTCCAACTGCGTATAAATCCAGCGTCCTCATTCCCTTTGTATTATCACTCGCAAACCCATGAAACCTATCATCGCCGTCTTAAACCAAGAGGCTCCAATAGCATAATCGGCCCAAATACCACAAACAGCCAAAATATCCTTGCGTTTGATAGTCCTTCCCACACGAGTACAGGCCGGTGTCGTGCCCTTTGGGATCAACTTTTACTTGTCACAAGATCGTCTTTTCTCACTTGCTTCCCGATATCTGTCCAGTTTACTTGAATACTGTTGCATCCCTCTATCCCCACCCTGCAAACATATACCAACTTGGCTTTCATTGTCATGGGGTCCGTCCCCATATCATATGGATCATAAATCTAGCTTATGACCAAAGAAGGGCGTTTTAATTTTCAAATAAATATACATGAAGGCAGATGAGAGCATTGCTGGTAGTGTCAAGCGAAATAGGGTGTGGATAATGCTGCCAGAAAGGGGTTCTGCAGATCTCTGTTTCGACCTCTCAATCTAAAGGAGAATGCTAGCTCTTTGGTGGTCTCCATAGTGAGGGGCATTAGCGGTTCAGTCATTGACGAATTAAAACAGTGTTAGTTCCTTGCCCAAGATCATTCGTGTCAGCGCTTGTCCTCGGTATGAGTCATTTGGCGGGGCTTGATTAATGACGTCGTGAATAGTGTTTTCTGTACTCCATACTTATAAAGTGAATGCGTCTAGAACAGCCATGGAATATTTCTCTGTCCTCAGCACATTCATGTTACCTTTGTGTCTCAATTCATGAAGCAATATAATTAATTATTCAGCGAGCCACATGGCTTCCACCACGGACTCAACCACCAACTCACCAAGAGGACGTCTCCGAGATATCATCCCTGACGTTCATCTCGGTTCTTGGAAGCCCGGTCCAAAAAATGGCATCACTGACGTACCGGGTGTCCTGGCTCATACAACCACGATCCGGAGTGCTGATGGCTGCGTCAACACTGGCGTGACAACCATCGTTCCTCGACAGAACTGGTTCCATCAGGCTTGCCATGCGGGCATTTTCCGCTTCAACGGCTCGGGTGAGATGACGGGTACCCACTGGATAGAGGAAACGGGGCTGCTACATTCGCCCATACTCATCACCAACAGCTTTGCCGTTGGTGCATGCTACACGGGCATCTACAAATATGCAATCCACCACTATGGACAGGGGGAGTCCGGAATTGACTGGTTTCTTCTGCCGCTTGTGGCGGAAACATTTGACGGACATCTCAACGATCTGCGCCAATTCCCGATCACACCCGAGCACGTATTTGAAGGCTTGACAAATGCCTCCAGCGATCCAGTCCCCGAAGGAAATGTCGGCGGCGGAACGGGCATGATGTGCCAGGGCTTCAAAGGCGGCACCGGCACCAGCAGTCGAATAGTCCCCGGAGTCGACGGCAAATCATACACAGTCGCAGCCCTCGTACAGGCCAACTACGGCCGGATGCAACACCTGCGCATTTCTGGTGTTCCGGTCGGGCGCATTCTAGCCGAGGAGGCAGAGCGAAATGCCGCAGCGGCTGCTAAAAAGGCCGAGTATGATGCAGCCAAAGACAAGAAGGACGGATCCATAATCATCATCTTGGCCACGGACGCTCCCTTGCATCCAGTTCAGCTACAGCGGCTCGCTAAAAGAGCGACTGTTGGGCTCGCCCGTGTCGGCGGATACGGACACAACCCTTCAGGAGACATCTTCCTCGCTTTCTCAACCGGCAACGAAATACCTGTGCAGACAGTTAGCGGCCAGCAGCGTGCCCTCGATCCTTTCAAGCCCTGCGTCTTGGATGGGAACTTTGTTGACGACCAGTCCATCAACGGACTTTTCGAAGCCGTTGCTGACGCTACTGAGGAGGCAATATATAATGTGCTCTGCATGGCTGAGACAATGACGGGCAACATGAATCGCACCGTGGAGGCGCTGCCTCTGGACAGTGTCAGAAGGATCATGTCAAAATATCATGAGGCAGAGAAGTCCTTTATCTCGGAAGTGTAACCAACTAATCTAACACGATCACGCCGTTTGCGCGGATTGCTATCTCAAGTTGTCAAGGCTGCCATGACAAGTCGGAAGTACGCAAATCTACATAAGTGGTGGGACAGTTAAGAATGTCTTGAACGAGCCTGGGAAGTGGGGGTGACCGAACGCCTGGCATAGATTCTCCCAGACCTAAACAACACTTATGGCATCAGGCCTACAGGATGCTACCAGGTGGCTGTTGAACAGTCAGAACATGTAACTTCCCATGTACCTTTCCAGAAAACACCCATAGAGACAGTGTGGCCGAAGCAATCGTGTTCAGTTCCTCGTTCAGAGTCGCAGCAGGCCTGAATCACTTGCCTTCTGCAAAACCTGCAAACTCTCACAATGTGACCCAAGTGTTCATCACAGTGATTTGCTCGACACATGGTTGCTTGCAGGAACACTGATTCGGCTACCTTTCTCAACTACGTATACTATTTAAGGGCCGCAGTCTGCCCACTCTGCCTCAGATATTCCATTGTCCCCCACGAACCTACCAGACGCGAATTTGAGTCCCAAGGCCTCAACAACTTAAAGCACATACCACATCTCAGTTCCCGCTATTCAGGATGTGCTTAACTACCGAGTGGTGGGGGCACTGCCGTAGGCAGAGATGTCCATTCAAATACTACAGCCACACCCACGAGCACCCCATGTGTCGGGATGCCAGGGCGCGTCGGGATCCAAAGAGGGGTCGCTGCGCAGCTGGAGAGGTAAAGGAATTACAGTATATTCCTAGAAGCCAAAGTGTCTATTGCGAAGCTTGCGTGGAACAATGGAAGCGGGACCTCGCCACACGGGCCTAAGCCGAAGCTCATGAACTCCCTTAGCACCGCGTGGAGTATGCAGCTGAGATTAAACAAAGAAAGTGGCAGAGCCTGGGACATATACACACCAAAGCACAGTCCAGGATACCTGGGCGGATCTATTGGAAGAAGCTTGTTCTCTGAAAGAAGAAAATTGAGTTGCTTGCAGCTAAATATAGCTCGACTGTGGACAGGCATAGCTGAAAGATTCTATATTTGATTGTCAAAATAACTGGCCAGTGCTACTGAAGTCCCATCCCTTCCCGTTTCCTCCGTGTTCCGAAGCAACTACTCGTCTTCAAAGCTGCTGCATACAAGCTGTATCTTGTATCGGCGTCGGGGTCCTAAGAAAGATCCATGGCGTCGGATGGGGGCTGGCCGTTCACCGGGCGGCCTCGACTTGCGCCCGACTGTCCAAGGACCTGGTTCAAGAACGCAACCACATCATCCATGCCCGACGGCGAGTTGAACCAATGCCCCCCTTTGGGGTACTCCTTCCACGCCACCTGCGCACCAAAACCCTTGAGAGTCTCGCGCAGGGCGTGGCCGTTTGCGAGCAACACCAGCGGATCGTCGACGCAGTGCTCGAGCAGAATGGGGGTGTTGCGCAGGACTTCGTTGTCTGCGGGGACGCCGTCCAGACCGAGGATCTTCCTGGTGTCGGCGAGGCTCCTCCCCGGGAAGGGCATCCTGCAGGAGAAGCCCAGATAGGCCCCGAGCCTGCGAGGCAACGGGTTTCCCTCAGGAGTAATTGAGACTGGCAGGTTCAGGTTCAGGAGCGTATGGGTCGCGGTCGCAGCTCCCTGGCTTATACCCGCCAGCACGATGCGGTCCCATCGCCCTCCCAGCAGGGCGGCCTCCTCCCCGAGAAGCTGGCGGATGCGGGCAACGCTCTCCCTCAGGCCTGGAGCCTGCATCTCCTCACGGTCCGAGAAGTCTCTGACGTTCCAGATGTCGAACCACTGCGACACCTTGTCGCCTGGGGAGGCGAGGCATGGCCCGATGGGGGCTTTCGGGTAGACCCAGCGAAACGATGGGAGCAGCTCCTGGAGAGTGCGGTTGCGGGAATCAGTCGAGTACTGGAAGGACTGGGAAAAGGTAGTTGCGTTGTCTCCGCGACCGTGGAGAAAGACGATTGTGTGCGTGTGAGGCGCCGAAGGCGGGACGACGATGGGAGCCAGGTCCATGGTGGTGGTTGAGGTTGAACAGAGGTGGAGTGAGTGGACTGAGCGACAACGAAAAGTCGCTGCCTTGGAGGATTGGGGCGCACTTCATTTTATATCCAACGCCCCGAGAGCCCAGGCAGACACACGGCTGCGCAACAGGCTCAATCCGACGCTCAATCTGTACAATCTCAGCGCTTAACTGTCCAACGGGATGAGGTGTTTCATTGAGCAGCAGAGGCGGGGCGACGTGGGAGCGCGCACTGCAAGCGCCAACATCCTTCAACAGCAATCGGCAAACCCAACAACAGCTACTGATACGCGCAGCTCTTCTTTTAAGCTGAGAGTTATATTACAAAGAGGTTTGCTGAATCATACTAAATGTGGTGATGGACTGCGAGTGTCAATATTGTTCACCTTACGGACGCCGCAATAATTAAATGTAGTCCCCCTCCCCCCAGCTCCGCCTCTCAACCTCAACCTCCTTGGAGTAGTCCCCAAACACCCGAAAAATCTTGTGTATCGTCTCACGCAGTCTGTGGCTATATCTGAATGACTCAAACAGCGACTTGGTGTACTCCCAATACTCAGGGTAGTATCCCGCCGTCTCCCAGTCCACGATGCCCGTCACCCGCCAGCCCATAGTCCCATCCGCCTGAACGGCTTCGTCCACCAAGATGTTCCGAAAGTTCAAGTCCGCATGCGTGAAGACAAAACTGTGGTTTCTGCGGCTCGGTTCGTCTGGGTTCCGCAAGAGTTGGCTAAAGGTCTCTTCGTCCACAAACGGCCCCACGGGATTGGCATCGCGTATTCGATGGTCTCGACAAGCCCCGCCAGTGGTGTCGCATATCGCGAATTGAGGGCTGACGGCCTTGGGTATGGATCGTAGTTGCGTAACATAGTCCTGCATTTGTGTGACGAAACTCGAATTGTCCTGGTCGGAAAAGAGCTGGTGGCAGTCAACAAGTTCTCTGCCTGGCACCTGTGTAGTGAGCAGGTAGGCGTCGTGGGTGAAAGCCGTGTCACCAGAGCTTGCCCGCACAACAGCCACGTCCAGAGGTCTGGGAACTGGTATAGAAGTATATCGACGGGCCATCTGCAACGCGTTGAACTCGTTGCGAAATCCGCCCGGATCCCCTTGGTACTTGAGGAACAGCCCAAATGGCAGCTTCTGAACAGTGGAATAATTGTTGACCGCACCATAGAGCCTGTACCCTATTCTTCGCAGAATCTCGTAAACAGCGACGCGAGCTCTGGTTGGCACTGCAACCCATGCAGCAAGACAGGCGTCTTGCAGTAGGTGCCATAGTGAGAAGCCACCATGCTGGTTTGCTCGAACGCTTGGGAGGACACCCACGGCAGACGGTGCTTTACGAACTTCTTGGTTCGATGCGATTCGCCTCTCTACGGCAAGCCATCGGATGCTGTGAGAGAGTCGAGCCTGCGTACCAACAAAACGTGCGTCCACTGTTGGTATGCACGATCGAGAGTGGTCACCAAGCAGCGGGAATGAGCCTTCCAAGTGGATGGGACCCTCCTCCAACCCGATAAAGACAGGGTTGGCCTCATACTATAACCAAACCGTTAGCAACAAGGACAGCATTTCCATGCAATTGAAGTCGCCTAGATAATCCATGGCCTACCTCAATCATCGATGGCTGCAGTCTGCTGAGCTTGACTGTACCCCGGGCGAAAGCGTCTGCCGCGGACTTGCGAACAAGCCAGTGGGTATGATAGGCCCTCATTTGGTCAGGGTCCCGGATATATCTAAGCCACCAGTCTCGATACGCGGGAGTGAAGAAAGCACCCAGCATGTGGGTTATCCGAGGCTGAACAGGGTACAGTTTAGTCTCCATCTCAACTCGAAGAAACATGACCAGGACGTACATCATCTTTGATCCAGCCGGAAGGAATAGGCAGAATGGGGGAGACAATCAGTGGATCCTTGCCGCAGCCGGCCTTTCCAGTAATGCAGCACCTCCCGCCATCGCGTTTTGCAATCAATACCGCGGTGGCCGTATCCGGAGCCGGTGCGTTGTTGCCATAACGGGATACTGGACACTTTGTTAGAGCGTGATTTCCGCGCGGACAAGGGGCAGACATACCGCATTCAACAATGGTTTTCCAGTCCGAGGCGAGCGGGAGCAGGTCAACCTGTTGGTCTTCTCCGGGGCGGCAGTTTTGCTCGACGAAAGCAGCCGCCAGGCGAGGGCTCATGGCCTGGGTGATGAACGCACACAGCAGCTGGCCCAGAGGATGTGGCAAGTCGGCCTCTTCGATGAGGAAAAGCACCCTGTCCACTTCCTCGCTAAACCCAGAAGCCATGGCCATGTTGCTTGCTCGCCTTGCGTGATGCACGACGGGGACTTGAAGTCGAGGATGCAATCGATGTCAAAGAGAGAATTGATGTAGCTGGGTGCCAGCCTGTGCCCATGATTTGGGCGGTTATCATGTGACAGATGCGGGAGCGGGTGCTTAGCGCCCGAAAGACCCCTGAATCACGGCTGAGGCGCTCCACTGGCCCACCAACCTCGGCGGCTACGGCCCGTGCCCCTACATGGCCTCACCCGTTCATGGTTTACTCACTTTGCGAGTGCTGCGGTATTGAGTGCCAAAAAATACAACTTGCGTTGCATTGACACGGCTGGTACGCGCCCAACTCAGGCGTTGTTCCGTCGCTGATGCTGCAGCAGGGCCTGGGCCCTGCTCGGTCTGTTGCCGCCCTTACTGCATGACATGGAACATGAAGGTCCTGCCCGGCTTGACGCGCGCTTCGGGTGACGATTGTGGCTTGCGCCGTCCGGAGCGGGATACCCCGTTTCAGGCTCTGCAATAGAAGAGTCTTGCTGTGGCTTTGAGACGCCTTGTTGGGCCGGGGCTCGGGTCACTGGCGGCGCCGGCCGGCCGCTTCAAGGCTGCCTCGGTCGCCGGTTTCAAGCCTGGAGGGATGGCGGGCGGCAAACACAGGGAGACTCCCGAGTGGCCATCCATGCCTCCCTCAACAGTTTTCATGGACTTTTAGTACTGCTGACGTCTAAATTTGCCTGTTGATAATTGCGTGTAGTAAGACCATGAGTCGAGTTCGCGACCATGCTGCGGCCTGCTTGTTGGTTCCAGCACAAGGCAGAGTATGTAGACATCACCAACACGTCTTTAGCATGCAGCCCGGGTCAAACCCAGAGAACATATGGATTTATAAAGTGTCCAAGTTGTCTTGTTCTGTAATTCTGTCTTTTCATGTTCAGGCTTCTCTGCCAACAGCTCTCCTCGACAATCATCCAGCCCTTCAACTTCAAGCTTCTCTGTCTCTCGGAGTCTCCTCAAATTATGGAAAAACCGGACATCCCTATTTTGAACAAACTGGACATCCCTAATTTGAACAAACTGGACATCCCTAATTTGAACAAACACTCAGTCTTCATCACTCTGCAGTGGCTGCGCTGGGAAAACAAGCAGAACAAATACGTCAGTTCATATCCCGGGTTGCTTAACCATTCATTCTGCTAATAAGTCTAATGAAGCACTGGGGCATACTCGTCACCGGCAGTGATGCTCCCAAAGGCACGTTGTACCATGCAACTGACCTGCACAGAGCCCCTCTGGACTTGTACTATGAAGCTCGTCAAGTCAGCAACCCACAGAGGTCCAAGACCATGGTCGTGTGCTTGAACATTTCCGACCTGCGCTCATCCGCCAGTGTCGAGAAGTGCTTGGCTGCCATCCCTTTGATGAACCCCAGCAAGCTCCCGAGGAACGAACCGAAGTGGACTTGCCGAGTCTGGGTGAAGGAGGCCATCAACCATCTGGTACAGGCCCAGATAATCCAGCTCCCAGATAAGCTCGACATCGGTAAACAAACGTCTCCCTTGCTTTAGCCTGGCACTCTTGCTTACATATAAACGTACAGACACCATTGAGCGCCTCAGCTGGTACACTGCCGACACCTACCTGCCTTACCGTTTCGGAAAGTTCGTTTCTCGGGTCGGCATCTTCAATGGGCTGGGGTGGATATATCAACCATTGACGAGAACAACGCCAATGGAAGTCGACACTCCGGAGTACCAGGGTGGCGGGCAGCCGTACTACGGGCCAAAGCCGATGATCACCGAAACTGGAACAGTCAAGTCACAGACTTACCGCGGTTCCGATCCTATGGAGGTGGATCAGATGCCCTATTACGGATCTAAGCCCATGGTCACTGAAACAACTCCATATCATGGAAGCAGGGAAGCGACCTACACCTCCAAGCGCAGCTGGATGTAGATACGTCCATGAGCTGGTCCATGTTCGCAGAGCCGTTTGCTCTGACAAGTACGGGCGTCTGACGGAATACGGTGAAGACTAGCGGGTTGTCCGGGCCGAAGCGGCCTATCTCCTTTGTTTGTCCCTGAAGATCTGTTTCCTCGTTTCTTGTTTCGTTTTCCGTTTGGCTGTTCTCTCTTTGCTTCTAACGTTTTGTTCTTCTGTCGCAAGTCAGCGAATCTAACAAACATTCGCCTTGCGAGAATGTGGACCAACCGCTACGCCTGATTTTGGTGTGACAAACGTCTGCTCGTTCGTGAACAAGTCAACCGCAAAGATGCTTGCTCACGCTCCTTTCAGCACATGCTCACGCGAGTCCACCGCCTTAACCATGTCCCCTTGGCCTCTAAATGCCCAACTCTACCCTCCCGCTCTCAAAGCTCCAAGTCATCTTCCTATTTGGCTCGCCTTTCAACGCCCTCGTACCTGTCCTGCTCTCCTCTTACTCGAACTCCTCTTAAAGTGAACAAGCAAACCCTCAGTCAACCACGCCCCGCTATGTGCACCACCAGCTTCCCCTACCGCACCTGCGCCCACTGCGACGCCAAGCTCGTCGTCCAAGAGCTCATCATGCCGCTCCCCGACTGCGCCGCCTGCGGCATCTACCCGCGCGGGTCCTGCCACACGGGCGTCCTGGCGCAGTACGTGCCCGCCCAGGGCGATTCCCGCATGGACTTTACGTGCGAGCGGTGCGAGCGGCGCAAGGTCGCGCTGGCTTGGGGGCGGGGACCGCTCCGGTGGACCGGGCTTTACACATGGCTTGGTTGAATGTTGGGACTGAGGAGATGAGAAGGTGAGAATGATAGCGGTGTTAGAAGCGGAGAAGTTGAGGTGACTGGGCACGTAAGTATATGCTTCTCAGGGTCGACTAGAGCGAGCGCGGCCGTCAGACGCTTCCCCCGTGTCACCACTCGTTCGACAACTCCCTCGAATACTCAAGCCTTTGTAATTCATAATAATACATTAAATGCAGACTATCCAATATAGAGCGCATGTTGAAACTTGTCATGTCCAACGCCAGTAATGCCTGTACAGCTGTTATATAACTTTCGATGTCGCGTTCCCAAATATGTGCAACGGCCGTTCTCATATTTTCTCGTCCAAACCGTTCATCCGAGAGGAAAACCCTCTGACATTCGTCTTCTGCAGTGGCTATTCGCCCCGAGAAGTGACTGTTCATCGCAGCATATATGATAGGTCTGGTAGGTCGCGCAGAATGGTTGTGACGACCTCACCATCTTGGGAAGATAGGGGCTCTGATGCCGCATGCGTAGTTCTTGACGGGGCTTCCACAGTGATATTGGAGATGGGCGACAATGCTTTTGTAGATCCTATTGCGGGCTTTGTAGGGCCATTGGGTATAAGTTGCGGAGGTGGTGGTGAATGTGCAGCTTCTGGTGTGGATGGCTTCACGTCCGCAGCGCCCCATGGATCCGACTCGTGGCTCAGTCGGTTCTGGCTATCGATGGCCTTAGCTTGCGCCCTGCCAGCCTTCTCTGTCCCATCAAGAGTATTGTCTTGACTTGATTGATGGCCAGAATTGGCAGTGGCCGTTTCATCCGTCTTCATCCCAGCTGACAGCGACATGTCAAACGAGCTCGCCGCAACTGTTGGCGAAAACACCATCTCTCCCCAGTCGTCGTCGTCGTCGCCGCCGTCTCCATCCATGTCTGTTTTGGATATCTGCGGAGGAGCAATAGTTCGCGAGGCAGTCGTCGTGGGTACTGATTTCGGTGGTCCCGAAAGCTGCAGAGAAACCGGCCTCTCGGATGTAGCCTGCCAGGTCCTAGACGAAAAAGAGTCTCTCGGGAGAGCTTCAGCAGACGAACGCGTCAGAGCAGTCGAAGGTGATGCAGGCAAACTGGTACTCCAACCAAACGCCGCCTCCGAGCCCTTCACACTCGCAGAAGCCTGCCGAGAGTGTCCCTCCTTCTTCTTCAGCAGCTCGCCAATCTCAACGGGCGGCGCCTCCGAGTCCCAGTTGAACATGCTCGCCCCGCCGACGCCAAGTCTGCGCCCGAGGACAACGCGCCCGCCAATGGAGTCCTCCTCCATCCACCGTCGCACGATCTTGTGCGTCTGTTCGCGCACTTTCGAGCCGGCCCAGCTGACGCGCACGTAGCCCTCGTCGTCACCGCCGTTGTGCTTTCGGATGGAGCCGAAGCGGGAGATGTGGTACCAGGCTTTGCGCTCGGAGACGTTTGTGAAGGAGTCGTCGATGATGATGTCTGGTACGGGCTCTGGCTTTGGTGACATGGCCGGGGTCGAAGGGAAGAGATCGTCGAGTTTGGAGAGGTCGATAGGGTATGTAACATGGGTTGGCTTCGGCTTTGTCTGTTGTGGCGTGTCATCCTGCACGACGTTCGGTATGGCTGTTGTCTCGGGCCCGTCCACCGTCTTGGCAACAGGAGACTGTTTCTCGTCCGTCGTTTCCTCTGCCAGGCCTTTCAAAACAACCTCTGCAAACTCCTCTTGCTGAGCCTTTGTAGACTCGATCTCCGGTAGCTCAGGCATTGCGTCGTCGTCCGCCTCTCCAGATCTTGATGCCTTCTTCGTCGCGGTGACCCGAGTTTCGATTGACGAGGCGCCCTTCTTCGCAATACCGTCATACATCTCCACCAGGTCCTGGACCTTCGATGGCTGTCGACTAGCTCCCGAACGATCTATGGCTCCGATGGGTGGTGGCCCAGGGACAAGTTCGGGGGACTCGGATCGCCCCGGCTCCTCGACGACTGTAGACGGCGCCATGGGCTCTGCGAGTGCATGTTCCTCCGCACCCCAGACATCCGGCGCGCTCTCAAGCACCTTGGGCGGCTCCCCATCCGCCTCCATATCCAAAGCATCGTCTCGGCGCACCCCATCCTCACCAAGACTAATCGCTGAGTCCGCGATCCTCTCGTCCCGTCTCTTCCCTTCCACCTCTCGCTCCTCCACCGCCAGCCCTCCCCACGGATCGGGGGACGGCTGTCTCACCACTGCACCCCCCAGTGGCTTCAGCCCAGGGCTACGCCCCCATGCGGGACTCTCCTTGCCCGCGCCCGCATCGTTCCATCCGCCCCATGCGTTGTCGTTGTCGTTGTCGTTCCACGGCGATGCACCGTCCGGCAATACCCTCCGCGGGCTTCTGTTGCTCTCTACCGCCGCGAAATGCGCCTGCCGTGGCGCCGCGGGCAGGTCAAGCTTCACCGGCGTGTCCGTCGTCCACGGATCGCCCCATGGATCCTCCATGCCGGGCGACCGGGCATGTCGCGCGACACCCCTGCGCTACGCCTGCGGAAACGAGCCAAAAACCAAGGTTATAAGGTCGGTCGATGGGTCATTTCGAGTCGCGGGGCGGTCGAAGAGAATCGCTCGTTGAAGCAGCAGCCCTCTCGGTGGCAGTCGAGCAAGCTCGTTGTTGGATGACGCACGAGTGCCCGGGCTCCAGGCAGAGCTGGGAGAACGTCGCCGGAGGGTCGACGTCCTGGAATGCAATGGCCTCGAGCTCTGGGGAAATGTTTGGTGCCGGATCCCGCGATTACGCCTTGCGTTGTGGTGATGCAAAGACCACCGACGTCGTTTGTAGTGCTAAAGTCGAGCACAGGGCCTAAGCGCGTCACGGCTTATTTCAGCTCCTCGGCCCCTCGGCCAGCTCCGTGTGGTCCGGTGCCTCCGTCAAGAAACGGCCCCGAGACACTCGACCACTCTGGGTCACGACATCACAAACGCGGAAGCCGTCATGAGCAACAGTCAAGGCCCCAAAATTATTTTCTAATAGTAGATACATTTCTGATACAGACCATGGTCTCTCAACCATTTCTAGCCAGTGCATGGGCCTAGGAAGAGCTCGTCGTGCCCACCCGAGCCCATGTAAACGCCCAATCACGCCTACGCTAAATGACAACGTTTAATCGTGATATAGTAGGGTGTTCCCTCGCCATTCCTTCCCTTTAGAGCTTGATCTCGTGGCCAGGCTTGAGATCCCATTCCTTGGACCGGCCCGCTCCCTTCTTCTCCGCAACCATCTCGATCGTGTTCTTCACCTCTGCACGCGAGACACTATCTCGGAATTGGTGGAAGATGAAGTCGATGATGCCCACTTTCGAAAGAGCCTTGTTGTCAAGAATCGCCCGCTTTACGTCGTTCATGAGTTCTGATTTAACCAGCTTCATGGAGCCAGCAGTTCCTGCAGCACCGCCTTTGAGAGCTGCAAATACACTCAAAGGCGCCGGTGGGGGCGCCATCTTGGTCCCAGTTTGACTTGTTGGAGCACCCTTTGCTGGCTTGGCCTTGCGTTCCGGCTCCCAGTACTGCGCTGACCAAGGATCGATGCCCCATGTGCGCTCGAGGCCTTCTGCGAGTAGTGATCAGCAGATGTCATGTTTGCCGATATGTGGGGAAAAGCCAGGCTCACCGTGAATGAACTCCATCCTGTGCTCGTAAACCGTCCGGTTGGGGCCCAGACGATGGTAGTTCTCAAAGCAGATGCCAGTGCTGTCAGGCTCCATTGTGTTTGCAAACACCCGCCGCGCTAGTCCGGCATCCTCAGAATCGTCGAGGAAGCCCTCCATGTCATCCTCGTCATCCAGTTCCTCGTCGTCATCGTCAACGTCCACATCCTCGCCTTCTTCGTCCTGCCACTCGGCCTCCGAATCATATTCGTAGTCAAGCGGCAATCGTCGACCGGTCGTTCTGCGTGCCAGCCTGTACATGTTCCCTCGCCCGAGAGCAAACGGCTTGAATGTGACTGTGCCGTAGTAAGGCGGTCTGACGTCCTGGGAGAACGCAATCACCTTCATGGGGACTTTGGCCAGTCGCTTGTAAACCAGCTGGACTGCATCTTTGGCTGCGCTTCCACCACTGTTGCCCGACTTCTCAGCCTCCTTATAGGCCGTTTCCATGATGTGCCTAACCGGATGGTGCAATCGGCCTCTTTTTGGTGGTTTGCTGGGCAGACAGAGTAGTTCCACAGGATCAAAAGATCCGGGATGGCTCTGTAACTCTCGTTCACCACTGATGTACTCGTCGAGAATACGAGACTTGGCCTCTCGAGTCTCTTCGTCCATCTGGGCCAACGATCTCTTCCATCGCGTGTTTTCTCGAACAAAGAAAGGCTTGAAGAGCTTGTCGTATGCGGAGAGCGCTGGCTTTGACGTCGAGTCTGCGGCATCTGGCTTGCTTGGGCTTCCGAATTTGGCGTCAGAGTCGGCAGCAGTCTTCTGAGGGGACTTTGGTATGCTGAAAAAGGCCGCAAGCTTCATCTGGGACCGGGCCCTCTTTTCATGCTCCTCTTCCTTCTTGCGCTTCTTCTCGGCCTTGGCTTGATCCTCCTCTTCCTTTTTCTTTCGCTTTTCCTCACGCTCCTTTGCTCGAGCGGCCTTTTCCTCGTCTAGCTTCGCCTTTTCAGCCGCCTTGACGGCAGCCTGCTCCTCACGCTCTTTGGCTCGTGCCGCTTTCTCCTCTTCCAGCTTCGCCTTCTCAGCCGCTTTAGCAGCAGCCTGTTCCTCTCTCTCCTTTTTCTTCTCGGCCGCCTCTTTGTCCCGAGCCGCTTTCTCTATCGCAGTGAGCTTTCTGCGCTTGGCCGCCGGTTTGGCTGTCATTGTTGCTTGAGTTGTAGGAGCGGTGCTCGAGGTGGATGGCTTGTTGGTCGACTGCGCCGATGGCATGGCTTTCGTTGGTGTTTGCGGAGAGGGAGAGTTGCGCGCAGGAGTACTACTCCCTGCGTCGGTAAGGGCTGGTGAGCCGTGGGGAGAGGATCGTGTCCCGCTCTGGAGGATGGGGGGAAACACTGAAGAGTCAGCAACTGTGGTGAATATGCAGAGGTAGGGCCTCCTACAAGAGTCTCCGGTTGGACGAATCGTAGCTGTACCAGACGTCTTCGTGTCCGCATCCACATCCATCTTCACCAAATTGCCAGCGAACTCGTCGTGACTCCGCTTCCGCCCTGCGGACTCCGTCTCCTGGATGTTGGGGTCCATCTGGAACAGCGGCATTGGGAAAGGAGCCGCTATGAGCAGCCCTCGTGAATATTCCAAATCTTGCAGCTAGAAAAAGAAACTCAGGATGGAAAAGAGATAGGTGTAACCATTTGGTGATGTTCCAACTCGGAGGCAGGGTGCCCGTGAATATGGCACGGGGTCGAGAACAGTGGGCATCCAGGGCTCAACCGATCGTTGAATAGAAAACAGACAAAAGAGGCAAGACAGAGGTAATCAGCACGCACAGTCAGCGCCCAGTGAGGAACGATTCAATGGATGACAGTCTCGCCCTCAATGGACCCTGCGTGGCTCGATCACGGTGGGAAGATGGCGGTTCAGGGAACGGAGTAGGCCAGATTGGGGGAAAGTGGGAAAACGCGTCAAGTTGGCGCCTGCCTTTCCAATTCGGGGACGCGTCTACAACCTGGCGCGTGCCCCACGCCGATTTACGGCTAAGGGTCGGAAGTGGTTTGTGGCTCAAACTGAGATGCACAGCCACACAAGGCTGCCCCGCGCTGAGAAGCCGGCTAGTGGCTTGGCCTCCGTCAGTGCCTCCGAGCCCCCATGCAAGACCCACAATCAGTTCGGGATATCTCCCGCACCCATCACGGGATGCTGCAGAGCCACAGCAGAGCGCTAATGCCAGGGGCATTACAACAGGCAGCATCTGGAATTGGCTGGATCTGGTTGATCTGCGTACAAAGCTCCAAAGCAACGTCACGTCGACACTTGGAGGCCTTCGTTACGAGAGGCCCCCGAGACTACCGTGCCACCCCTAGGGCCGAGAGCCCGCTCGCGATCCCTCGCCTTTCACGGAAGGGTCTCACGTCATGCCAAGGGATATGCTCAGAGTTTAATTATGCCATTGTTGTCTCGTATTGGTATCTACCTCAGTCCGAACGGCGCTGCCGTTTCGGAGGTATCATTAAGCACGCTTTTCTCTCGGCTGCTGGTGCTGCTGCAGTAAACAAGAAACCTCAGGCGGCCTCCTCGGGACGCCCTGTACCCCACAAACCACACAAACAGAGCGAACGAATGTAGCAAAAGTGCAAACAATAATCATGGTATCAGACCCAAGAGCGATCGTGCCTCTCACGAGTGATGTCCTCCATGCCCAAACGCCTGTCAACGCAACTGAAGCCCTCCTGACGACCGCATAAAAAGACTGGCTGATAGAGAAGCGAGCGGAAAGTGGCTGGGGGAAATGTCGTCTGCAACGAGGGTATCGTAGAGTGTGCCAAAAGGGAGAATGATAATACAAGGTCGGCCATCAATCAGGGTTAGCGATGAATAGGCGTCCAGACGTGAGGGTCGCCGTCCGTTCATCAACACTGCCCCTCCTCTTCAGCTCTTCGGCAGTCTTGACGCTCTTCTCGCGGGTCAAGGCCGAGTGCATGAGCGAGTTGGTGGCTAGTCTCGGTGCATTGCCCAGCTCGCCAATAACGTCGGCGCGTTCAGCGCTGCTTCCGCTCCTGGAGCTTTGGGCTTTGCCACTGGCCGCATCGTCCATTGTCTTGGTCGTCTCTTCTGGCTGTTGGCCGTTGAGGCTTCCCGTGCGTTCGGGCGTGTCTCCCGGGCTCCAGCGCTGGCCGCCCTGCGTGCTCGGGCCGCCAGACGACCGGTAAGCCACGGCTCGACGGCCGCTGCCGGTGCTGCTGCGTCCGCTGCTCCCCGTCCTACGGTGGTGCAGACGCGCTGCAGCTTGTGTTGCGTCGTCGTCTTCGCTGCTCTCTCCCTCGACTTCGGTGGCACTCAGCCGCAAGGGCACTCCGCCAACGCCAACGTGGTTCTCGCCCGGGGCGTACCCAACGACAGGCGTCTTCCCGTGATGCCGGATCTTGGCGGCAACCTTGCCGGTCGCGCTGATGCCAGTATTCGTGCGGCTGCTAGCGTGAGGGCGGTTGCCTCCGACGACTTCGAGATTTGCCCGCATCTTCGCTGCGCGTTGTTGGGCGGCTACTCGTGGGTCTTCATACTGCGCGCGATCGCACCACACTGTAGCCTTTTGCTTGCGCAAGAGTGCCACATAACCGTTCGGCTGAATCGAAGCCCCGCCGGAGCGGCTCGAAATGGAGCGGCGAAGATCCGTAGTCGACGACGTGCGATAGGCGGCCGGCGGCGGGATGCTCGAGGCTGTACTAAAGGTGTTGACGGACGGCGAGCGGCGCGATTGTTGCAGGTTGGGCCCGGGCTGCGAGGAGAGGTGCAGAGACATCTGGCCCGGTGTCTGGCCCTGCACGGGGAATATGTTGGACGAGGTGGTTCGCGTGCGCGAGTGGCCGTAGGCGTTCATCTGGTCAATTGGCCGCGTTCTCGCCTGTGGCTCGAGCATGTTCGGACAAGGTTTCGCGCACAAGGGCGGTGACGACTTCTGGTTTCCCTTTCAAACACGCAGCCTGTCCTCTGAGACTCTGACAGTGGTGGCGGTGGTAATAGCGCGCTTTTCCAGGAGAGCACGCACACGAAGTGCGGGAGGTGGCGTGTGCGAAGTGAATCGTCGACCAACGCGGGCGATCCTGCGCCAGAGCGAGCCCTGAAATTTCGATGCACGAGGGCAACGTCGACGCGGCAGTAGGGTAAGATGGTTGAGGTACGGAGCAGGACTCGCGGCCGCTGCTGTGACTGCGGCGAGAGGGCGTATCAACGTCGGCCGTCGAAGGGAGAGGTTGTTGGGGAGGGCAAAAAGTAAAAGTGCGAGAGACGGGGAGCGAGGGAGGGATGAGGTGATGAGCGCTTGTCTGTCGTCCTTATCCAGCAGCGGCTGAGGCACGCTCCAGCGGCAGTCAAACGTTGCATGGGGGTAGGAGGCGGGCAGGCAGGGCCGATTCCAGTCCAGGAAAGGCCTGGATCAGGTAATTCCAGGCGTTTGGCGTCCGTAGCGGAGCCTGAAGCAGTCATGCATTCGCTGCTGGTGCCACGAGCGAGTTCCACGGTCCACGGATTGCGTAGGCACTGCCCAGGGCCAGGAGAGGCCCATGGCGGGGGTCCCACTGGAGGCAGGGAGCGCCGGCGCTGTGCCCAGCTGAACGGCTCGACAGGCGGGTCTGACGTTATCGGCGGCAGTGATGTAATAATTCGTTGGCGCCCTCTCGCTCTCGCGCCGATGCCGAGCGACCAACAAGAGAGCCCTGGCTGCCTCTTTTCCGAGCTGTTTGTTTGTTTCTCTAGTCAATGTTGCTTCCTGCACTCACTGGGCGGCACCTGCGCGCACGAAGCGGTGAATTGGCGGTTGCCATGTGAACTGCAGGCTCCCTGGCCATCCGCCGACAACTTACAGTACGAGCATGTACCAAAGCAGACACAAGGTGCGAGCGCGGTCTAGCGGTGGGCCTCATCAACAAACCCGGATGTCTCCCGAACCATGACAGGCACTTTCGACCAACACGTTCAGAGCCACCTGCACAGCACAGCTAGCCGAATGCCGCGCCAAGTTGCGCTATCAGGGCGCTATGCTGGTATGAGCCCGAGATGTGGTGGGGGGGCAGTGGCCGACAAGGCCTTTTGCCAGAATGCCCCTCCGCCAAAAATCTTTGCCATTGCTTGCAGCAGCGCATATTATTGCACATTGTGGGCTGATGGGGGATGCTAGTGCGACGGGCGATGCTCCGACACGACTCTGTGATGCAATGATTTACAAGACGAGACCGCCGGGCTGCCTGCAAGCGTGCCAATGGCCGGCCGATGACGGCCTGGGAGGTGCGGCGAGGCAGACATCGTCCGACAAACAGACTTTCGGAGAATTCAGGTTGGGGATCCTCGATGCGAGAGTTCCGGAAGGTTTATGGCTTGTGTTGCCTGGCAGCCGGTGGCTTCTTGCTGGTGAAACCTACCTCAGGACGGAACGGCTGGAGAGTAACACACACGAAGCAAGTGAAGCAAGAGTCCTGGGCCGTTTTGACTGGCCGCCGGCAATGGGAGCCTGCGTCCCGCTAGGCTCGAATCAGCCCTCAGGAAGCCTCCCAAACTTTCGAATCACCAGCAACCACATGTGTTTGTTGACAGAGCTGCAGTCTGCTGTCGGTGAGTGAGTTGTCGACCCGACTCTGGCTCTTTGACGGCCTCGTCACACCGGGGAGGCCGATTCGTCTCCATTATCGCATCACCGGCCTCTGCCCGCGCATGATACCACTGCGCGTGCATGATGCAAGTTGAGCCATCGCTTTTCTAATCAACTGCTTGGCTCGAGCCTCGCCTATGGTGCATCTTGCAGGGCGCAAGGCCCCTCGTCGTGAAATCTTCGCACTTGGATATTATTCCGTATCCCGTAATTACCCCCTTCATTCAACGGTTGCGACAAGTTGGCTTGAGCCTTAGCCTTGAAACCTGCCCAAGCCTCAAGGCGATTGGAAGACTACCTCCGCCCCGTTAATTAAGCCTCCTTAGCCGTACGTACTCGTAACGCTCTCTAAGGGTTCCCCGCCAGTTTGGCGCCTGATGGCATCGTCATTTCCTCGTCGCTGACGACGCCAAATTTCCCATTGTTGAACTGGCGGGGGTGCTCAGTGCTCAATGCTCAATGTCAGCGTCGAGGTTTCCGCCAACGACTGAGGAGCCTTGTCGAGGACAGATGGGTGGCCATTTCTCCATGCCGCCGTCGGTTGTTATCCATGCTCTGGTTACTCGGCGTGTCGGCGGTTTACTCAAGCTACCCTACTTGCTTACCTACGGTGAACTGCTTGCTTGCTTTATCACGGAGGTGCGGACGTGTCCGCGCCTCAATGGGCAGTTCAGCCGTGGCTGTTGTTCCTAACCCAACGCATCCTGGTTTCTGTACGACGTGCTAGCCACGGCACTTGCTTGAAAGCCAGGCACGTCGCTGGGCAACAGGTGGGTGCCAAGGTCGCCCCGGATGCTTCTGTGTAAACCTCCACCTCCTGCCACATCGAAATCACTGATCTGTATCTCCAACAGATCAGACAGCGACATTTCCTGAAGAAGAAATTTAATCTCGATCTGCTCTGGAGATGAGAGGAGGATTTCAGGAATGATGCGACGCTTATGCGGGGAACCAAGTCGATGTCAAGGCAATCCCTGCTCAGCCATGAGTTGATAAGCTCCACCCTCACCGCCGCTGAAGCTGTCGAACAGGGGTAAAGCCAGCGTCTTCCACCGAGACTGTCTAGCCTTGAAGCTCGAAGGCTCCGATCACGACAGTCGAGTGTGGAAGCCTTGTGTTTCCGCCGTGTTTTCAAATCATAAACCCCAACTCCGCAACAGCAACGCTTGCCTGACGGGGCTGGGACCTTCTGCAATGCTCAGCCCAGCCCGCAGGACCAACAGGTGAGTATCCACACGATCAGCCTGCTGTTGCTCCTCTCTCCCCTCTCTCAAGGTTCACGGCGCTTTCCGTCTGCCATCCAGCTTTCAGCGGCACAAGGCCGCGGTGATACCACGCTGCTTGCCCATGTCAACCTCCGTGGTTACCCTTGAGTGGCTGTCTTGTGCTGCCTGGGCTTGCTCAAAGATGACGCGCCATTGCTACCTGACAACGCGGGTGCGGCCGGGCATGCCGTGATGCATGCTTGCTTCTTGTTGGTTGCTCTCCCCGTCATAAGCATCCCGGTGTGCTGCTGGTCGACGTTCAACTCATCGCATCTCCACAGGGGAAAGACCCCGAGAGTGTCTCTGGTCTCTCTGCAAGTCACTTCACATGAGAATTGTGCGACAAGAGTCGCTTCTCCTTGGATACAGAGCTGCCAGAAGAGCCACGCAGAGCTATCATCTATCAAGCCCAACGCCACAAGCTTATGCTGCTAGGCCACCGGGAATAAATGTCACTACGCCGTCAGCCCTTTATTGATATGCTCGGAATTCAGCCCAACGCCACCGTTGACCGGATCATCGAGGCTTGTATCAACCTCTCGGCAAAGGCGCTTGCCCGAGCTTGCCAAAGGGGCAGTGTACAGGTAGACGGCTTTTTATCTACAACAAGAAAGGGAAGGGACCGGGTGCCATTAAGTATCCCGGCCAACCCGGCGTAACGCATCTCCTTCAGGTGGTCAGAGTCCAGAACGGGGTAGACCTTTTACGCGTATATAATGGCTAGTGGTCGGGCCGGTTGAACCCTTGCCCACGTAGTGGTCGGGTCTGTCCTGCAGCAGCCCCGGTGGACGGCGACTGGCCTTGCAGCATGTATCCAACTTGGCCATGCAATCGGGAGACGGGAACGGTAGTGGTGTTCGACGGTACGGAGTACACATCACAGTGTAACCCGGTGTCAAACGTGGCGCGGCAATCGGGATGATCCTAGGCCAAGCCGGCACTTGTGGTAGTTCATCTGGGACGGCAGCATTTCATGAACTTGGTTGAGCGAGCTTCTCGGTCGAATCCTCGGCGACCCAGGGTGAAACGTACACACAGAGCTTGAATGCGACAGTGATATCTTTGACATGATTCAGGCGTGGGTTGTTTGTAGTGTCGCGACCAGAACACTCGCGCATGTGATACGGCGACGGGTTCGCGCAATCACGGATCCACGACAGCAAACGCTGCCACGTCACACGTGGGGGCAGCAGAGGATGGCCGGATTTGGCTGCATTTACGAAGCAGATGGGATAGAATCGAGTGTCGGTCGCAATGCTGTACTGTAGCATCTGAATTCGATAAAGGAATCTGGCGATAGTCACTGGGACCGTTGAAGCTTGACAAGTACAGGGTAGCCTAGCTTGCCTAGCCCCCAGATTTGTTGCAGATGTGGAACATGACGACTCGACTCGCCAACCATCAAGAGCGATCTTGCCGTATCGGGCTGGCAGGTGCCGTCGATAAAAACGGGTTTCGCCCCTGTTGAAATGAAGGTGGGGTCTTGAAGACAAGCACGTTCTCGCAATGCCGCATCTGAGAGGCCATGCTCAGACCTTCTAGTCCTTCACTCGACAACCTGCATGCCAGTCCGTGGCGATCGAGGCCTCATTCGACTCATTAATAGATCTCGCGAGCAACGGACGACGTCGTCCTTGAGCTTTTGCATCCGCATGCAGCTCGGCACACGCAGGCTCAGTCTGTAGAGACTGCGCCGCAGCTGAGCAAAGAGCCATGAAATTCGCCAAAGAACTGGAGCGGGATGCGGTGCCAGGTAGGCTGCATGCGATGTCTCTGAATGCCGGCAACTGACGTCAATCGTGCAGAATGGCGCATCAAGTACCTCAACTACAAGGCTGGCAAGAAGTACGTCAAGGCGGTATCGCGAGCCATCAATCGCACGCCGCGAGGCTCGAACAATCGCACGCCTTCATTCTTCCGACCTGCGCACGCCGAACGCACGCCCGGCGAAGCGCATTCTTCCAGGATCCCAGCTTCGGCGACCGCTCCAGGCCATTCGGCGTGGTCACCGCCGCAGTGGCAGGCCATCCCCGGAGCCAAGGGCAGGGAAAACGAGTCCTTGACGGGTGAAGGCAACCCGCTCCAGTACGGCAGTTTTGTGCACACGCCTCCTGCGACCAGCCCCCTCGCCCGAGATGACATGCGCAATGAGTTCGAGCTACCGGCGCCGGCCATGCGTGCGCCGCCGGAATCGCCAGAGCTGTCGAGGCCCACGGGCACGATGCGAAGGAGCCTCAGCCGGCTCGCTGAGAACCGGCGGGTGACCAGCGCTGCTGCGCCGATAGTCACCAACACCGGAACGCCCAAGTACGGTACGCTACCGAGGCGGCCAACGGCTTGCCCAGTTTCCGAGTCACCATCACACCTGCGACGCATCTTGTCACACGCGTCGAGACCCGACAGCGGCGTGCAACAATTCGACCTTGTACACGAGCGGGAACGCGAGTTCTACGACTTCATGGATTCCGAGCTGGACAAAGTCGAATCGTTCTACAAACTGAAGGAGGAACAAGCCGGGCTGCGTCTAGTTCTTTTGAAGGAACAGCTCCATGAGATGCGCAATCGACGAATACGAGAAATGGCAGATACAGAAGAGCCGGATGAATACGCCCCTCAGAATAGGAGCAACGAGAATGGCGGCGATAAAACAAACGGATGGGTTCAGCCCATCAAGGCCAAAATCTTCCCGCCTGGGCCCAACTCCAAAGCTCTCCGAAGCATGCCTCGGACGCCCTATCTGCCCCCGAGCACATCAGGCGAGACGAGACGGGACTACAGCCGACGACCACCGGATCACGACGTATCCTACCGCACCGCAAAGCGAAAGTTGAAGCTGGCGCTGCAGGAGTTCTACCGGGGTCTAGAGCTGCTCAAGTCATATGCCCTGCTGAATCGCACCGCCTTCCGGAAGCTTAATAAGAAGTTCGACAAGGCAGCCAACGCCCGGCCACCGCTGCGCTACATGAATGAGAAGGTCAACAAGGCGTGGTTCGTGAACAGCGATGTGCTCGAGGGACACATTAAAGCTGTGGAAGACCTCTACGCGCGCTACTTTGAGCGCGGCAACCACAAGTTGGCTGCGGGTAAGCTGCGCAGCCTGTCAAATAAGTGGACAGACGAATCAGGGAGTTCCTTTCTCAATGGCTTCCTCATCGGCACCGGCATTGTCTTTGCTGTCCAGGGCCTAATCTATGGCTCCCAGCTGCTATTTGACGATGACGTACAGCTCCGCAACAACACCAGCTATCTGATGCAGATATACGCCGGCTACTTCCTCATGCTGCTGCTGTTTGCGCTATTTTGCATAGACTGCTTCATATGGACGAAGAACAAGGTCAACTATCCGTTTATTTTCGAGTTCGAACCGAGAAGCCACATCGACTGGCGCCGACTTTCCGAATTCCCCAGCTTCTTCCTTCTCCTATTTGGAGTGTTCATGTGGATGAACTTTAGCAGGTATGGTGCTGAGTGGATGTACCTGTACTACCCCGTGATTTTGATTGGGATCACGGTTTTCATCATATTCTTGCCGGCGCCTGTGCTGGCGCACAAGAGCCGGCAGTGGTTTGTCTACGCGCATGTAAGTCCTCGTCCGCTCGCTCGGTCCGTCCATGGAGCGCTAACAGAGGGACAGTGGCGACTGCTGCTGGCTGGTATATATCCTGTGGAGTTTCGCGACTTTTTCCTTGGAGACATGTACTGCTCTCTGACCTATTGCATGGCGGTGAGTCCACATCGAGTCCGTTTCGAATCGACTCGCTGACAGTTGACGGATAGAACATCGAACTCTTCTTCTGCCTGTACGCAAACCAATGGGATAACCCGACCCAATGCAACTCGAACCATTCGCGGCTGCTTGGTTTCTTGATAACGCTGCCGCCGATTTGGCGTTTCTTCCAATGTCTCCGTCGTTACAAAGATACGGGCAACATCTTCCCACACCTGGCCAACGCCGGAAAGTATACCATGACCATCATAGCATCCATGATTCTATCGCTGTTCCGGATCAACGGCACCCGTACCAACCTCGCCTTGTACATAACCTTTTCGTGCATCAACAGCATCTATGTCTGTATGTATGCCCCTGCCCCGACCGTCTCCTGTCGACTGGGTACTAACTGGGACCAGCTATTTGGGACTTGTTCATGGACTTTTCCCTCCTGCAGCCACAGTCTCGCCATTTCTGTCTTCGCGACATTCTGGCACTCAAGAGCCGCTGGCCATACTACGCGATCATGGTCCTCGACCCGATCTTGCGATTTGCGTGGGTTTTCTACCCCATTTTCACCCACGACACCCAACACTCGACAACCATCTCCTTCGTCGTATCTCTTCTGGAAATCATCCGCCGAGGGATGTGGGCCCTGTTCCGCGTCGAGAACGAACACTGCGCCAACGTATCTCAGTACAAGGCGTCGCGCGACGTCCCGCTCCCCTACCGCATCGAGCCGCTCATGGACCGCGCCAGCGCCGAGTCCAGCCCGATGATGCAGACCGAGGAGCAGCGGCGGCGATACGAGCTGGCGCAGTCGACGGCGAGCTCCACGGCGGTGGCGAGCACGCTCGGGACGCTGAGGCGCCGCGCCGACACGAGCAGCGCGCGGACGTTTTCCAAGATCTTGGCCGAGGCGCACAAGCAGGACTTCCAGAAGAAGCGGATGACGGTGGACCAGGACGTTGGGGAGCTGGAGGAGCATGACGGCCACAGCGATGATGATGACGAGGACGAGGACGAGGAGGCCACTAGATTCATGGAAGTGAGGGAGGCGCATGAACTGAGAAGACAAGGGGATGATGAGGTGTAGGGCCACAGGAAGTGGGCACACATATGTTTGCATAGCCACGTATCAACTGGCAGGCTTTTGTTAGAAGGCACCACGTGAAGTGCCAGGTCAGGGCCGATAGAAGCCTGGGGACGATGAATTCAACGATCCAAATTGCGGTCTAGATTTGACACTCATCAAGACACCTGAGATGCACGTCTATCTATCTATATCTATCCATGCATGTCGCCCTCAAAAACTCCCAGCACGCCCTGTGTACTTGGTACACCTCCCCCGGTCTAGTGCTCCCTAGTGCTCCCACTCGCCGTCAATCCTCTCCCAGTTGTCGAGGAAGCCCCTAAAGTACTGCACGCCCAGGCCCGGGTCGAGGGCGCCCGTGGTCGCGCGGATGGAGTGCATGCTGAGCTGGGGGATGCCCGCGTCGGCGGAGCGGACGCCCATCACGCTGGAGAGCGAGGGCCCGATGGTGCCGCCGCTGCGGGAGTCGTTGCGGATCTGGAAGTCCTGGACGCGGGCGCCGGCCAGCTCGGCGACGCGGCGGAGGACGGCGGCGGAGACGGCGTCGGTGGTCATGTGGCCGTTGCTGTCGCCGGCGATGGCGATGCCGACGTTGAGCTGCGGCACGTGCGCGTCGAGGTAGTTCTCGAGGAAGTTGGGGTTGCCGGCGTGGGTGACGTCGGCGGAGAGGAGAAAGGACCGGGCGTACGTCTGGCCGAGGAGGCCGGGCCCGAAGGCGGACGGGTTGAGGGCCTCGACGGCGCGCTCGACGACGAGGGGCAGGAAGTTGCCCTTGGCGCCCTGGCGGAGCAGCGAGCCGATCTCCTCGTCGTCGAAGAGCGCGACGAGCTTGACGTAGCCGTCGGCGTCGCGGTCCGTGTCGGCGGCGAGCAGGCCCATGAGGGCGGCCCACGAGCAGAGCTTGTCGTCGATGCGGCCGGCGGTGATGAACTCGCGGTCGATGCCGCACGTCTGCGCGGGCTGCGAGTCGTAGAGCTCGAGCTCCCAGTTGAGGATGGAGCCGTACGAGGTGATGCCGAGCTGCTTGGAGATGAGCTTGACGAGCCTGGGCGGCTGGGTGTTGACAAAGGAGCCGGCGGGGCCGAGAGGCGTGTCGGGGTCGCTGCCGCCGGCGCTCTCGAGGCCGATGATGGGCACGGCCTGCGTCTCCGCGTTGTTCTGGCCAAACATGCCGACGCCAAAGTGCGGCGCCAGCGTGGGGATCTTGGCGATGGGCCAGTCGATCTTGACGAGGCGCGTGCTGGTCTTGCCGCTGTCCTCATCGCGGACGACGACGCGGCCGCCGATGCTCAGGTCGCGGTCCCACCAGGTGTGGTTCAGGCCGCCGGCGTAGGGCGCGACGCCGAGCTGGAGGTAGCCGGCCTTGGTGGGCTTGGTGCTCACGGGCTTGAGGCGCGCCGTCAGGGCGTCGATGTGGCCGCCGACCATGCCGACGCCGCTGCCGGGCTTGTAGGCCTTGCCGACGGCGAAGGCGATGATGGAGCTGCCGTTGCGCGTGACCCAGTACTTGCCGCCTGGCTGGATCTTGTCGGCCCAGGACTCGCGCGCAGGGAGCTGTGGAGGAGGAGGAGTCAGCCTCAGTCATACGTCCAGCTACCCGACCTCGCCGCCGTCAAACGCACCTCCTGGAAGCCCGAGTGGTCCAGCTTCCGCTTGAAGTAGTCGACCGTGTGGAAGACGGTCGGGTTCTCCTGCAGGAAGTCGCAGAAGGGCTTGGTGAAGGCCTCGGGCTTGCCGGCGGCGACCTGGCACAGGCGGCAGGCCTGGTCCTCGGCGAGGTGCCAGTTGACCTGGCCGACCTCGCTGGGGGCCAGCCTGGCGATGCAGCTCGCGCAGGCGCGGTTGTCGCGCGAGGCGCGCCCGTCCATGTCGGCCAGGATGAAGTTCTTGGATCGCGCGGCGGGCGCGGGCACGGGCGACGGGGAGGCATGCCGCGACGGGGAGGCTTGCTGCGACAGGGAGGCCTGCTGGCGCAGCGAGAGCACCGAGGCGTGTGGGCTGGGCATGCCAGGCGAGCGCTTCGTCATGATTGCGGCGGCGCTGTCGATGCTCGCGGGGGCGTTGAAGCTGTCAGGGACTGTGCGGCGGTAGAGAGAGGGAGAGTGTGACGAGACGGAGAAGCTGGGGCCGGGGGGGACATCGTGACCGCCGTCTGATATTAAGTCATTCACTCCGGATACGGTATCCGCTCGACGCAAGCCACCAGGGCCAGATAAGGATGGGGGCGCTGGTTCCTGGCCGCTTTGCCGCAATCAGCAGGTGGACCTGAACCAAACCGGGGTTAGCTGCGACGAATCGCGGCAGCTCAATGGAACATATTTGGTAAGTTTGCATTCTCGGCCTCCTACCCGAGGCAGAGGAAGTCGATGCTGCGATCGAACGCGGAGTGCGAATAAGTCAATCGGAACAGGCAGGCTGCAAGAGCGTCGGCTTGCTTCTAGGTTAGGGCATGCTTGCGAAGCACGACCCGAGAGTCGGTTGAGCGGTCTGGCTGTCTCTGGGCTCGGCTGCAAGTCATCACGCTCCACAAGTCTCGAGAGAGTGGTACGGACTACGGAGTACTTGTAAGAGCCATAATCATTAAGGTGTATTAGGGGTTGTTGTACTGTAACGCTATATACCCAATTCCATCGCCCGCAACGCTTAATCAACACCATGCCGCCTGCCATGCAAGACAATGGGGCCAACTCGAGACTCAGAGCACGCCGGACAGCCAGCCCATCTAGGGCCCGTACTCGCTCCACTCGATGGACTTGACATCATTGTAGCAGCGGTCCTCCATGGCGAACTCGTGGCTCGAGTAGGAGCCCGCGGGGAGGTCGTTGAGCTGGGTGCACTCCGGGAGCAGGCGGACGGGAGCGCAGCCCTCGGGGATGTTGCGGTGGATGCTGCCGTCCTCGTCGACCGTGGTCTGCGCTTGCTTGATGACGATGAAGTACCTCCCCTGGTAGTACGGCAGGCTCTCGTTGCAGGCAGCATAGGTCTCGGGGCTCAGGAAGGCGTAGGGCTCGGGGAAGGTGGTGATGCCCACGCCCTTGGTTCCTAGGCCGGCGTCGAGGTGCGCCGTGGAGACGGTGTCGGAGCCCTGGTCCTGGACCAGCTTGAGGCCCGAGGGGAAGGGGGGCGTGCCGCTGTCGCTGATGGTGGTGACGCCGCCGAACCGCTTCTCCTGGGCGGTGCCGTTCTGGTAGAAGATGCGGGCGTACTGCTCGACGGCCGAGTTGCCGACGAGGGCGAGGCCGGCGCCGGTGTGGATGCTGGCGACGTAGGTGTTCTGGATGGGCGGGTTGAAGTCCTTGCAGGGGTCGGTGACGTTGACGACGAGGTGGAAGCCCTTGGACTGGGACGTGTCGGGATAGTGAGGGTACACCTGCCGGTCCGCGATGGGGGAGGCGGCAGCGAGACCGACGAGGCCAAGGGCGAGGGCAGAGGCAATCATGGCGATTGCTGTGGAAGTAGAAGATGCTGATTGTTGATGCCGGTGCTGGTGATGAGAGAGGGGGCCGGACGTCAAAGTGCGGGAGGCGTCGAGGCTTCTTATACCCGCCCGTTACACTCGTCTCACCGCGTCGGAGGTGAGCTCGGCTCAGGTCCGTGGCTGGGGCGAGGATGAACCAACGGAGCCGGATGAAGATGGGATGGGCATGGCAACAGGCGATCGGCGGAGGCGGATGCGGAGAACGGACGATGGAGGAGCGCTGGAGGCTGGGCCTAGCGCCTGCCTAGGGCAACCGGCGGGCCCTGAAGCGGGTTCAGCGGCTGCTAGCGGGAGGACCCTGTGGGGGAAGAGTGGAATACGAGCTCACCTGCCGGCCGACATGTCGTCATAACTGTTGGTCCGTTACCCCAGAGACGTCCTCATGCTCTCGAGAACCGCGCACCAGGTCTGCAGTCGTCTGCCCTGGACGCAGCTAGAGCCGGGTCTGGCCAGCTCGTGTCGAAGCACTGCAGCATCGCATCGCCGGCTCCTTCGAAAAATTACTTCAGGACAGCGAGACTCAACATGCCCCCCGTTAGGGCAACCCGGAAGCCACACGGAGCCGAGACTCGTGTGAGGTAGCATTGGGTTCTCGAGGGACGCGCCGCGTCTGCTTCCTCGTCGGCCGCCGGATGTCTATTAGCGTCGACGGCGGGCCGGCACATGATGCTACAAGCTTCCCACCACTTGGGATTGCGGGCATCTGGAGCGCATGCAAGACCGTGCAGAGTGAGCTGGACTGCCAGACGTGCCAGCGCCCGGTCCACGGGAACGTCAACCAGACAAGCGGCCGGCGCTTGCTCCAGATCTGCGTTCTAGGCCCTCCGGGTGATAAATTCAGCCAGAGTTTGTGGCGTGTGGAGGCTATCGAGGGCGCGGTGTTTAACGCCTCCACGGGACCCAAGGCTCCGGGCCCTCGGTATGTCGACAAGATATAGCCCAAGAACATTAACAGCGTCCCAAGTCGACGGGGCGCTGCATTGAGAGCCCACCAGCCTCTCATCGAGCGATTTGATGGGCCAGAACCCACCGATGGAGGACCGGAGTCCTGAGCGATGCCCGGCGGCTATCCGGCTCCAAGCCCGCGCGTTGTCCCGACCCGGTGGCCAAAGTCCCTCCATCGAGCCGACTTGGCGATACGAGAAGCTACGCTGACACGGAAGTGTTTGGTGGAATATTTTCGACTCGGTCCCAGCGGCGAGGCGAAATGCGGCTCGGCACCTGGAATCTGCATCGGCCAGGCCTGTGGCTTTCGGGCCGTCAGCCGCGGTCTCTTCAAGCCATGTCATCTTTTACGAGTGGCGATATGCCGACACGGGGCGCCATTCTAGGAGCGCGGGTCGCAAAGGCAATCGATCCAACGGGCCAACTCGCCATCGCGAACCCGACGCTACTGCCTGTCGCCTGCGCTGGAAGATCTCGGGTCGGGCAGGTGATGCTGGGCCTGGGAACGTTCTTTCTAGGCATCTGGTGAGGTCGGCATACCCTGCTCGCGCGGTGGCGTGCTTTGGTGTTGAGGCGACAGTCGCCGAAACAGCCGACGGCAAGTGGTGTCATGCTGACAATTCCTCCAGCACGACCGTCTTTGCCTCGCTCTGCGTCGAGAAAAGGCCATTCACCTTTGCTTTGTTTCTCTCGCCGCAGCTTTCTGTGAGAGTCGTGGTGTTTGTCCCTGCCAGCCCTTCCCGCACCTGCCGCTAACGACTCCACGGAAGCCCACTCCGGGCTTGCATCGTGACCCGCTCCCACAAAAACCCTCATATACCACTTGAGCCTCAACGGTCTCCAACAAATCATCTGGTTCCGTGGTCTAGTTGGTCATGATTTCTCGCTAACACCGAGAAGGTCCCCGGTTCAAGCCCGGGCGGAACCACGTTGTTTTTCTGTTCTCGTCTGGTTTCGTGGTCTAGTTGGTCATGATTTCTCGCTAACACCGAGAAGGTCCCCGGTTCAAGCCCGGGCGGAACCACGCTTTTTCTTTTTGCCTGTCTTGACGGGGAAGCTGTTCCTTCACTGGGGCACATTTTTTTGAGCTCTGCAAATGCAACTGGATCTATGTTGAACAGTGGAGGGTGGCCTCTGACCGACCTTATTTGCTTGCCCTCTTCAACCAATATCTTCCTTTCTCACGGTGGCATTCACAGGTGCCTCGATTGCTTTGAGGCCGAGGTAGGAGGTTTGTTGCTAGCGAGCACTCATGAACAAGATAGACCCTTAGTACAGTACGGGCAGAGGAGAGGGCAGAGAAAATGGTCGTCGACAAGACTCACTTTCAGCGAGGGGGAGGCTGGCCAAATTGAACGTCGCGAATTTTCTTCCCAGCAAGCAATCTGTCCAGCGACCCTCTCACAGAGTGCCACTTTACCCTACGGCACGGCCCTCCGGCTCTGAAGCCTCTCGGCCGACAGAGGTTTTCCATGTTTACCAAAATTTGGCAATGCTTCCCGAGACCGCCTCGCGCCGTCGTATAAGCTGACGAGGGAGTTGCCTCTCCCAATCATATTAGGGTTACCGCCCTCGTGGCTGTTCTCGTGATCAGATACACGCCAGTCATGAGCTCGGTCAATCGTCGCATTGCATCAGCTCGGCATTTGTGGTTCGGCCTAATCTACCGTTTCCGTAATCGATGAGAAGATAGCCTCGCATCTAGGGTGGTAAGACAACTTTCGTCTTCACGGCGGTTTTGCTCGGGTATCCCGTTTCATTGCACATTTATGTCCTGCCATGCCCGACCTGGATGCAGTCTTGTATTCATCTCGATGAGGACACATCGCCGCTGAGGTCATACACGTAGAATTCCATGGTGTCGACCGAAGTATAGCTCATGTGCTTTGCGAGCCGCAGGTCGCCAGCTTTGTTTGCAACTCGGGTTGTCGTTCATGGGTTTGGACACTCTTCAACCGGCTTTTGGTGCCTCCTCAGAACCATGCACTCGAGCTCTGCAATGCTACTACTTTCTCGCGCCCCTCCAGATACTTGTACTTCAATTGTTGAGTGTTGGATATCACTCGATGGAGACGCCTTAGTGTCCGTCGAACGAACTGAAGCACCTTTGGGACCACGTGGAAAGTCTCGCGTAATTCGATTCTTCGCGGCACACAACAGTCCATTCCGCTGCCGCCTGCAGTGGCTTCCAGCACGACGGGATACCCAAGCCCCGCGGCGGCCAATGCTGCGGCCGCCTCCGTGTCGAGTAATCCCTCACTGCTTGGTACCACAGCAGCCCTGGCTTACCTGCAAGCGTTCGAGCTGTGTGCTTCAGTCCAGATGTTTGATCACTTCTGCGGGTCCTGAGAATACGACGGCCCCGATGGGACTGACCCCGCAAACCTCGTGGTTTCGGAGAGGAAGCTGTAGTCTTGGCTGATGGCTTGTGCTCCATGAGTCCATAGCCTTTGGCAATAGATGGTCTTTGAACATATTCTTAGCTGGGGCAACCGAGAAAATAAGTGGTTTGAGGTAGTGGCAGTCATGTCAGTAAGCTGACTGTTACCCTTGCGTCTCCTTGCAGCGGAATGCCTCATCCGCAGCAATGACGTGCTGCGAGGCGCTGTCGCATTCGGAATAGACTGCCAATATACGAAATATGTAGTCCACAGGAACGCCTGGTTTCTGAGAATGGAGAGTCAGCTAGAGAATGTCCATAGACGCAAGCCACGCACTTTGCAGTATGCATCAAACGACGGCGATCTCATCCCGATTGGCAGCAAAATTGTCCTACGCTTGGTCGTAGCGTTTCGAGTTGCATTGGGCAAGAAAGGATTGCATACACGAGCCTGGTTTGAGAAGCTTCAGCTAGATGGGAGGACGAAATATTTACGACATGCAACAAAGTCTTGCATGGACGCTGGCGTCGTACGGCCGTGTGGCTTATTGTCTCGTCTCGTCTCCATGAATGCCTGCAGATGGCGTGTATATGCTCGACGAATGGAAATCTACACGATTGGCCCGTCTCGAGACGCGGCGCTGTCGTCATGTCGTGTCCAGGCGTTGCTGCAGGTTGCAAGGCATCTCAGCAATGCTACCCAAGAGGCGGGGTTACTGCATCTCTCTGGTCATCTTCAATTTGACAAGGGCTTGCTTATGAACTGCGCTCATTTGCAGCTTTTTGCCCCACGGATGATGTCGGTTCCTTGATTTGACTCGTCAATTGGAACTGATCTGTACACCGGTCGAGGTCCAGGCATAGTGCTGTGTGACAACGAGGCATTATGTTGGATGTTGGCGCTCATGGGAGCCGACAGGGGCAAACCGAGAGGGTATATCACACCTCTGGGCTCCTCTTTGCCAAGCTGAAGCAGGAATTGAATGTTGCCTTGCCTTGTCTGGTACGTTTCTCAAGGAGGTTGCGACAATGACCCAAAACAAGCACAAAGTCTTCGTCAGCTGTGACCTTGGCGATGCCTATGGCAACTACGCCAGTGGACCGGACGAGGAGTTGTTGCCGTTCATTGACATAGCCAACGTGGCCTGCGGATTCCAGTGAGCTTCCTTTTCTTGCTTTGGATTGGTGTCAATGACCCGTTCGATCTCGGCACTGATGTTTGATACAGTGCTGGCGACCCCCTCGTAATGGCGCAGACAGTCGCACTATGTAAAGCCCGAAACATCAAGGTCGGCGCCCATGTCGGTCTCCCAGATGTCCAGGGCTTCGGCCGTCGAGAGATGAAGCTTTCGAAGGAGGAACACACCGCAAACATCGTCTACCAGGCCGGCGCCTTGAAGGCCTTCCTCGAGCGCGAGGGACTGGAGCTGCACCACGTCAAGCCCCATGGCGTCCTATACAGCATGATGACGCGCGACATCGAGGTGGCACGAGCCGTGTGCGCGGGCGTTCCCAAGGGCACGCGTGTGTTTGGCCTGGCCGGCACGCTGATGGAGTTTGCTGCGTTGGAAGCCGGCCTCGAGTTCTGGGCCGAGTACTACGGCGATGTCAAGTACCGCCGCGACGGGTCTCTGATCCACGACCGCAAGAGGGCCGCTTGGAAGGCGGAGGATGTCAAGTCGCATGTCTGGCAGCAGGTTCACGAACAGAGCGTGACCACCGACACGGGCCACCTTGTCTTTCTACCGGTAAAGAATTACCACGTCTCGGTCTGTTGTCACTCGGACTCGCCGGGATGTCTGGAGATTGTCAAGGCAGCCAAGGAAGTGGTCGACGAGTTTAACCAGTCCAGGGGTCCGGAGGCGCCTGAAATATCTGAAGGCTGTATGTGAGATAGCGCAATTTAGATGATGGCAACAGTGAGGTCAATCGGGCGCAACGTGGCACCTTCTCAGGAGCAATGTGAAGAATGTCCGAGGTCGGTGGATGCCGTGTAAGCGCCGTCGGATGTATGGAGGCAAACACACGATGCCGGGCAGTCAAACACCCCATGGATGTTGTTCCCTTTTCGAGTCTTGCGCTGCTATTTAGGCCAGGACTGGCGTTTCATTGACGGACGGACGGAGCTCCGGACGGCGCCGACCCCAGATGCCAAGAGAGGGCCTCGAAAGCCATGACATGTTGATGAGGAGACTGAAGACCGAAGACTGTGGAGATTCGAACCTTTCCAGGGACGCCACCGCGGCTTCTGGACGAAGCTCGGAGGGTGTCTGGCCACGAGACGATCCGTAGTTCTGGACTCTGCAGGGGTGGGATGCGGAGGGAGCTCGGTCCTCGAGAATGGACATACGGAGCCAGCAAAGCCATAGTTTTCTCGGCTGCTGCCGGTTCAGCCAGCGGGCAAGACAATAGGACCGTTGGAGCCTCAGCTCCCAGGCTCCAGCAGTTTCAGTCATGCAAGCCATGCTCAGGTCAATTGACTGGTTGGCGGGCAGCCACATCGAGTTTGGCTCTTAAACAGCATGCTGAAGCCTGAAGCAAGGCTTTCCCCGCCCAACCCCGCTCTGTCCGGGACATGGACAGCTCGCGGCTCCACAAGGTGCGTGGAAGTGTGGCAGCTTCACCGGAGGCTGGGTTGTGCAACCCCGAACGCCGAGTTACTCCCATGCGTGGAACACCGCACCTGGCCACGCGACGGCCTCGTGAGCTGCCGTCCTACCTGGCCCGCAGCCTCAGACGAGCTACGGAGCACAGTGTCGTCGTCCTGCCCTCCAGTCATGTCGTCCCCAGCGGGGGCGGCTGGGCCAAGCACCGGGGCGTGTTAGTGAGGTCACCGTGATGGCATGGATCCTGGAGCTGGAATGCCGAGCTCCCTGCGAGACACCACTCTCTGGTGGAGGGACTCGCGTGACGATGCGGACGAATCGGTGGGAGACACAGGAGAGGGGTTTCTCAGATGAGTGGTGACGATCCAATGCCACGCCTCTGCGACGGGAGCATAAATATCAGCCACTGGGCGCCGTCGAGCTGGAAGTGATGACACACACGACTTGTCTCTCCCTCTGTTCTTGCCCTTCCTGGGATCATTACTCACCGCAGAGACACCAGCTTCCTATTCTATAAACAGTTACACCCCCTCCTTCGATACTGAGGTACTTATAACCTCCCGCCCGCCTCGACCGCCATCTTACAACTTACATCGCAGACGGAACGCCGATTGCCAGTCGAATCGGACGAAAGAACCCACAGCCGTTCCGTGTTGTATACTGCAATCCTGTCACAATGGTATCCTTTCGCCCCATCTCCCGTTCTCTCCCTCTTGCTTCCCGAGCTGCCCTCTTCTCTACTTGTTCCGCTGCCTCCGCCGCCCGGCCAGCCGCCTCTCGGGCGGCGGGCCTCACCAACAAACTCTCCTCCACCTCTCCCATCTACCGGCCACGCTTCCAGCCGTCATCAATGCGTGCGCTGACAACGGCGCGTGAAAAGGTCAAAGTCTTGCTCGTTCTCTACGACGGCGGCAAACACGCCCAACAGGTTAGTCCGCCCTGCCCTTTGGATACGTTTGTTTGTTCTGGGGGCCGTCGCGGTCCTGGTCTGGACCTCTGCGAGCGAGCTCCCCTTTCCCAGCTCCATGTCTCTCTCTTGGCTGCATTGCTGGCTCCCTGGCGAAATGCGGGGAGAAGAGTAATACGTAATGCGGGGGAGGATTGAGGCCCCAAAACGGATGCAATCATCTTGTCTCGGTGCACCCGCTGACGCGCGCCGCCCCGGCTCCCCGTCCCGCAGGTCCCAGAGCTTCTCGGCACCACGGAGAATGAGCTTGGTATTCGCAAATGGCTCGAGGACCAGGGCCACACCCTCGTCACCACCTCGGACAAGGATGGTGAGAACTCCAAGTTTGATCAGGAGCTGGTCGACGCCGAAGTCATCATCACTACTCCGTAAGTGCCCCAGTCCTCGTGTAAGTGAGGTGGAAGCGACAGAATAGCAGGGCTCTCGCCATCAAATATGATGGATGAAAGGGACATTCTATTTTCGGCTTGCAATACCTGCTGACTATTCTCTTTGAACAGCTTCCACCCTGGCTACCTGACAGCTGAGCGCCTGGCAAAGGCCAAGAAGCTCAAGCTCGCCATCACCGCCGGCATCGGCTCCGACCACGTTGACCTCAACGCCGCCAACAAGACCAATGGCGGCATCACCGTCGCCGAGGTTACCGGCAGCAACGTCGTCTCCGTCGCTGAGCACGTCGTCATGACCATCCTGATCCTCATCCGCAACTTTGTCCCCGCCCACGAGCAGGTTGAGCGTGGCGACTGGGACGTTGCTGCCGTCGCCAAGCAGGAGTATGACCTGGAGGGCAAGATCGTTGGTACCGTCGGCGTCGGACGTATTGGAGAGCGCGTCCTGCGCCGTCTCAAGGCCTTTGACTGCGAACAGCTGCTCTACTATGACTACCAGCCCCTGCCCCAGAAAGTGGCGGACGATATTGGATGCACGAGAGTTGAAGACCTTGTCGAGATGTTGAAAGTCTGCGATATCGTCACCATCAACTGTCCCTTGCACGAGAAGACCAAGGGCTTGTTCAACAAGGAGCTAATTTCCCACATGAAGCGCGGTAAGCTATGCCTAGTCTCCCTTCGCGCCTCCATTCCATCAGCTCCTCATACTGATGAATCGTCCCAAGGCTCTTATCTCATCAACACTGCTCGTGGTGCCATTGTGGTCAAGGAGGATGTTGCTGAGGCTCTCAAGGATGGACCGCTCGCCGGCTACGGAGGTGATGTCTGGTTCCCCCAGCCCGCGCCTGGCGACCACCCGCTGCGCACGGCCAAGAACCCCTTCGGCGGCGGCAACGCCATGGTTCCCCACATGTCTGGCACTTCCCTCGATGCCCAGAAGCGTTACGCCGATGGAACCAAGGCCATCCTGGAAAGTTACTTCAGTGGCAAGCACGACTACCGCCCAGAGGATCTCATTGTTCACAACGGTGACTACGCCACTAAGGCCTATGGCCAGCGGAAGTAGGATCGGGGCAAATCATTACGAGTCTCTTTTGTATATGGGCAAGAGAACGGAGGGCTGTACGAGATACCTAGGATGGTTTCTTTTATGCCTCTTACTTGCCCAAATTTCTCCGTATTATAACAATGTCTGCATGTTCCAAGAATTCCTCTGCTTGCCCCAATATCTCCACATTGCTACAGCTATTGCATATTCCTAGGATTCTTTTTTGGCCGAGTATCTCCCATATCACCATGATTTCCGCGTATTCCTGGAATCCTGTGCTATTCCTCTTGCTTCCCCAACCTATTCCTTGCCCAATACTATCCAATTTATCAATATCCCTGAGACTTCCCATGTCTCTTGATCACCATGATGATTCCTTCACGCTCTTGGCGTCACTACCACCGCGCCCTTATCCAGTAGCAGCCTTACGACGGGTCCATGCCAGTTCTTATCTGCCCAAGATAATGCCGTATAGCCACTATCGTCGATGTGGTTGATGTCGGCGCCTTTATCGAGAAGTCGTTTCACAACAGCTGCATGCCCTTTTTCAGCGGCCCTTGAAAGTGCTGTCCGGTTGTGACTATCTACTAAGTCGACTTCGGCACCGTGAAGGAGCAGCTGCTCTACGACAGAGTCGAATCCTCGCTCTGCAGCCCGTGATAGGGCCGTCCGGCGATAGCTGCCAACCTGGTAGTTGACATTTGCACCTCTTTCAAGGATTGTCTTCACTGCGCCACTGTGACCGTTGTTTGCTGCCGCGTATAATGGTGTATCGCCAGAGGTCTTGGAGTGATTTACGTCCGCGCCTTTATCTAGCAGCAGCGTGACGATGGCTCCATGACCCATTCCGGCTGCCCATAGTAGCGGTGTTCGCCGAAAGTAATCAGCGTGATCGACCTCGGCACCATTGTCGAGCAACAGCTCTACAACATCATCATGTCCCATTTCTGCTGCCCAAGACAGCGGCGTTCTTTTTTGGGGACCGAGCTTGTTTACTTCGGCGCCGTATGCGAGTAGTTGCTTCACAATTGCGTAATGACCCCGTGAAGCGCCGGCGGCTCGAGACAGAGGGCAATAGTCGCTATCGTCGGCTTGACGGACATCGGCGCCTGAGTCGAGCAATTCCTGGACGGTGGCCTCATGTCCCCTTTCGGCGGCCATTATCAATGGTGTCCAGCCATGTTGGTTGGCCAGATTGACTCTGGCACCCCTTTCGATCAATATCGATACAGTTGGCGCATGCCCGTTAAAGGCGGCCCGATAGAGCGGCGTCCGACCGTCGGCATCAACCTGATTGACATCGGCGCCATAAGCGACGAGCTTCTGTATGATGGCATCAATGCCCCCGTCTGCGGCCCAAGACAAAGGTGTCTGGCCACCCCTATCACTCTCCTCCACATTGGCGCCAGCACCTAACAGCAGATCCATGATTTCCAAATCCCCATTTAAAAGAGTGTACCAGAGGGGTGTGTGTCCGTCACGATCTGCTGCACTGCGGTCTACTTGCTGCGAACGAAGAAGGTGGCCGCAAGTTGTACTTTGTCCACTCTGGGCTGTCCAGTGCAGTGGCGTTCGCCCAGCTTTGTCGACTCTGTCGAAAAACGCCCCATGGCCCTCAAGGATCTGCAGATACCACCAATATCCGAGTTCTGCGCAGTATGAAGCTGCCGTTCTGCCTCCCTCATCTTGACTGTCCGGGCTGCCTTTCATCTCAAGAATTGCTTCTACCATCTCCGGCCAGTTATTTCGGACAGCGAGGGGAAGACTGGGCTGCAGCGCTTTTGAGCCAAAGTCTTTACTCTTGACGAAGCACAGATGATACAATGCAAGGGTCCTTTCGCGGTCCCTGACAGCCTGTACTAAAGGATGGCTGCTTGTTGTACTTGGCGGCGAATACTTGTCCCTCAGGACTTTGTCTACAACATCATTGTAGCGTCCAACCATCTCACCAAGGCGCAGGTTCTCATCGCCGTATTCTGCCTCGATTTCGCTCATCGGGCCTGTGCTGTTGCTCGCTGCGTTCCGAACTGTGCCGAGGAACCTGGACATCCAGTCGATTCCTTCCTTTGCGTACCTCTGTCTATCCATGCTCGCTGCGCTGGCAAGTGACCATCGATAAAGCTCTGCAGTCTTGTGCAAAACGACTTCAAAGGTAGATCTGCCATCTGGACCCGGGCCCAATCTGCGACTTCCAGGTGGAGAATATACCTGACAAGCCCACCGTAGGAGGCGCTCGGCTCGGTCCCATTGTTCGTGATGCCTATAGGCATTGGCCCCAGTGACTAGCTCCAAAAACATTGAACTTCGGTCCAGGAGTATTTGGCCCCTTAGTGCGGGAACAATGCATAAGAGCGCCTCGGAACGGGTCCCCAGACTACTCTCCACGAATGCTCTCGCGATGTCATCAACGGCCCGATTGTTCAGTTGGATGTTGCCTTCAGATTCCTGGATGGTTGAACTCGGGATACTAATTTCTTGAGACCCCAGGAAAGAACCTATCAAGGCGATAAAGAGCTCCTGAGTACAGATGTCTAACAGAGAACGTCTCTGCGGTAGACATTGGATCTTGAGACGCACTCGCTTGTCATGTCTCTGAGGTAGTTCGTCTGGCGGCTGCACATCGTAAGGGTTGAAACCCAGCAAATCATATACTACTCTCCAACCGAAAAGCCTTCTTGGCATTTGGTCCATGGTTGATTGCGATCTGTTGAGCTTTACCAAAGCATCGGAGGTGCCGGCTGTTAATATCCACAGGTCGTTGTTGCCACATGCCTCCTTCTCATTCATATGAAGAACATAGTCAGGAAACTCGATCGTTGCAGATCCGAGCCACAGGTTCATCTCATCTTTGATGTCTGTTTTTCGACCCTCCCAGGAGTCGTCATCGTACCCAGCGGATATAATTTGCATTCCTTCATCGCCTCTCTTTTCGGCTGAAGAGTACTGGTTGCTGGTTTCATCTTCGTAAACGAGGCGTTCATCGTATATCAAGGACCACATCCAGAGCCCTAATAGCGCTTCAATTTGGGCAGAGTCGACTCTCCAGCCAGGCTGCGTTGAGTGTATATTTGCTGGCGCCTTCACGATGACGATAGCCTCCTGCTCATGAGGCTTGGAATCTCGCCCAGAACCAGAAGGTGTTATTGCTTTGATCCTAAGTGCGATATCCTTTCGTTGACGGTTCTTTTCCTCATATGAGATCAGATTTTGGATCGCCTCCTCGATGGCTGCCGAGAGCATCTTTGCTCTGGCACGGACTCGGACGAGGCCATCTTTCCAGCTCTGGTATTCTGATTCTTCAAGTTGTTCGAGTGCAAAGTGGCCTGTCAAATGAGCAAGGCGCACCCTTGTAGGAAGCAAGTGCTTGTACGCGTCTGGCGTACTCATCTGCTTCTTGAGCATAGACGTAGAATCACCGGTCTCCTGGGAGTTCTCTCCAGTTTGTGCCAAATCTTGGGAATCAGGCAAAGCTACCGAGCCGCCATCCTCGCTGTAGATTTTCGTAGCTGCCGCATGTTGGCCCGTGGCATGCCAGTAAGGTGCTTGGCATGGCCGACTAGAAAGCTTGTCCGTAGTATGGAGTTGCTCAGGCGCGCCCATTGATGACCCCTTGGTGGAACGCCTGACGAAGTCTGACAACCGTCTATATATGCTGTATGAGGTGGTCCGTCCCAGCATGGAAGATTCAGGCCGTGCAATCTCAAACGCCATCCAGTCAAGCTCGTGTCCTGGCACCAGGTCCGGCATTTTGGCCAACTGGTTGTCGTCGTTGCCGAACCTCTGCATGCGGAGAAGTCCACGTAAGAAACTCATGATGAGGGTGATCGCTAGCTGAGTGATTGACACCCAGGCCTTCAGTCCGCGCAGTCCAATGAACTGCAAAACGTAGCCCATCATGGTGCATATTCCAGCAAAGAAGGTGAGCCACTGGAACGCCCTGTTCACTTTTCCTTTCCGCGAAGATGTCCAGTACCTTAAAGGATTTGACCGACTTTCAAAATGCGAAAAGGGATCAAAGCTTTGGTCACCAATGACTTGGGGTCCCGGCTGGAGCCAAAGTAGACGGCTATGCTGAGTAGATGTAGAGAGTTTTGTTCGTCGCTTGTAAGTGACCTCTTGCGTTGCTTGACCGACGAGAGCAGCACAGCTCCACATGCCAATGCATAGAAGAACAGTTCCAGCTATGAACATGCGTGGTGCGTAATCTTCGGCCGCAGGGTTTGTTGAATGAAACAGAGTCCAGTCCAATGTCCAAGCGCCAAAGCCAGCAAGGAAAAGAATGCCAACTTGAAGAATAGACCCCGTCATGGCCACCAGTATAAATACCCAAAGTGGCTGTCGCTTGATTCCGATATTGAGAGACAGATTTGGCTTCGGCGCGAATCCGGTCGACGGGCCACGTCCTGTGTCACTGCTCGTGAAGAAGGAACCTCGGAGCCTCGTCCATTCGCATTCATCTTCTTCCATTTTCTGGAGGTAATGCTGGAATAGGAAGAGTCGATGTCCCTCCGCTCCCCGGGGCGTCTTTTGGGCTTTGGGGGAAACGCAGACGAGCTCGAGCACATTTGGCTGGCCGAGGACGCGGGTGATGCCACCGTGATTGAACAGCTCGCACACGTCGCGGCTCGTAGACGTGCACAGCTCTGCCTCAACAACGCCATTTCCTTCTTGAGACCGGCCGATAAAGGCGCGAAGGGAAGAATGACCGCATACTCGAATGACGGAGACAATTGCTGTGATGATGCCCAGTGGGCATACAGCGAAGATGAAGTAGTCGAGGAATGTTGTGCTCTCACTGAGATATTGCCTAGTAATAGGCTCACCAAACAGGGCGATGAGAGGACCGAGGTCTTGGGCTAGATTGTTGGAGAAATCGGAGAGGTCGTCGCCAGCAACGGCACCTTGAAAGGTGAGGACCCAGACAAGGACGTAGAGATTCGGATTCGGCATGACTGAAGTGATCCGGAAAATGACCAAGCTACTCTCAACAAGGTGCGAGATGGGCCGGCACTGAATGACCGAGGAGCCATGGCAGCAGTCCGGAGGTGTTGCAGACTCGCCGGGTCAACCAACAACCGTGAGGTTGAACAAGTGAGAACTAGGCCCCTCCCATTGCCTAAACCCACGCGCTGGCAACCTCCAGCGGCAACCTGCAGTTCTTGAATCCATACAATCCTGGGACACACGGCCCGCCTTGCGAATGGCCCATTATCCCCGTCCGGGGTCCATGAGGGCTCGCGTTGATTGGGCCTCTAACCGCCAACTGTTGGGAGGGGCGGGAGTTTGCAGTAGTCTGCCTTGCGTTCCACCAGCAATGGCGAAAGAGGCCAATTATTGGGGAAATGCGTACGACCTCCGAGGCAACTAACCATTGATCTTGGTTGTGTACGTACTGAAATGGGGCAGACCTCCTTGTCGGGCAGGGCTGTTATGCACGTTGGACGCAACAGCTTGACTCATCATTTTACAGATTGTGCAGTACATGCCGGGTTTCCCCGTCATTGGGACAACTATTTGTGTAACCGTTTCCATAAGCACTTGAAAGCGAAGGCGTTTGACTCCTACAAGAGAAAAATACGAGTACGGGAGAGGAAGGAAATGTCTGGACACAGCTCTTTGCAAAATAAATGCGCTCCTATCGACGTGTCCAACGCCTTCCCTATCAGCCGTAGCCTCCTTCATTCAGGGGTATTGTTTTTACAACCCATCACTATACATCATTTTACTCCACGACGAATATAATCGCCATCCGGGACCGCTTACACCGTCCTCGCTCAACCCATCCAGAAGAAACAGGATCAGCGCAAAAAACACCGATAGTCCAAGCCGCTCATTTCCAGAACCGCCACCACGGCCGCGCGCCTCCATCGCCCTCCCTCTTGCGCACCTGGTCTCTCCCTCGTATCCTCCAAAAGTATACGGGGATTCCCGCAATCACAAACGCCACCACCGCGAGCGTCTGCAGTGGCTGCGCAAACACGGCGCGGCTGAGCAGGAACAGGCTCACGCAGCAGAAGATGATGGGCGTCGTGATCCACGTCTTGTACGGCCGCTCCAGATGCGGCTCCTTGACCCGCAAGATGATGAGCCCCAGCACCGTCACGAAGTAGAACGTGTAGCCCGCGACGCCGTAAAAGGTGACGAGCGTCGCGAACTCGCCGACGATGCAGTAGCCGGCGGTGATGGCCCCGTTGAGGACCAGGGCGTAGATAGGCGTGTAGAAGAGGCCCATGTCGTCGTCCCCGAAGCAGCCGCGCAGCTTCTTGGAGAACCAGCTTCGCGTGTGCTGCGTTGACAATCCGCGGTCTTCGTTGCCAACGCCGATGCGGCCAAAGACGGCCGGGACGTAGCCCTCCTTGCCCGCGACGTAGACAAGACGGCCCGCGGTGAAGGTTGAGGAGTTGAGGGCGCCGAAGCAACTTGCGCTGACGACGAGCGCAAGTACCAGGGCGCCTATGGGTCCAAACACCTTGGATCCAAAGGCAACGGCCACAGTGTTGGAGCCGTTGATTTCTTCGATGGGAAGAACGAGGAAGTAGGCAACGTTCGCCAAGACGTATGACAGAATAACCAGAGGCATTGCCGTGTGTATCACACGGGGTAGGTCTCGGCTCGGGTTGCGAAACTCTCCCACCACGTAATTTGTCTATGAAGGAGCGCGTTAGCCATCGAGACGAAGATAAGCGTCGCTGGTGTTGCGCAACTTACATTATCCCACCCATCAAAGGCCCATAGGCCGCCATACAGGGCAACCGCCCAATTTGACAAGTCGAAAGATGTATTCTCAAACCAGTCGTGCGCCTTCCAGACCACGTCCTTTTCGCCCTTGAATGAATATCCCGTAACCGCCACCACAATGCCCGTAATTGTAACGCCTAGCAATGCCACAAATTTCAAGAGCATGAGCAAATCATTCACCCGCGTGCCCAACCGTGTCGAAATGCAGTTCACAAACGTCACCATGGCGATGCCGACAAGGGCGACCGACTTGTTGACCCAAGGGTTGATCGTTTCGGCCTCGGCACCGATGATGGCTCGTACAAAGTATTCGCCCATGATGATGGAAATGATGGCCGCGCTCCCTGGCTTGAGGACCAAGACCGCTACCCAGGTGAACAGGAAGCCGGCGATTTCGCCAAAAGTCTTTGCCAAGTAGACTTGCGAGCCACCGTTCAGGGGAATGGCACCTCCCAGTTCGGCGTAGGAGGCGGCGCCTGTCCAGGCCAGAATGCCTGCGACGACCCAGACAACCAACGCGGCGCCGGCAGATCCAACCTTGGAGCTCACTTGGCTTGGCGAGGAGAAGATGCCGGAGCCAATGATCAGCCCGACAATCAGCGATAACCCGTTGAGGTATGTCAGCGTCTTGTGCTTCTCCAGCGACCCTCCTCCTAATCCGCCTCCTGGCCGCGCTGCCGAAGTCGGTGCGCCAATCGGCGCATATCCACCCGTGCCCGTCGTCGAGCTCAATGGAAACAGGTTTCCCGCAAAGTCAAATGCCGACGAGACCGAGTATGAGCGCCCGCGCATTCCTATCCTCCCAGCTGGGTTTCCGTCGTCCAGCGGATCCTCTTCTTCCACAAGCGACAGCCTCCGAGAAGACGAGATGCTCGGTCGCGAGGACACTTCGGATATACCGCCGTCGTTGACCATGCTCGAACTCGCCAGCGACGCAAGCTCCAGGGAGTCTCGCGTCTGCGACTGCGCGCCGCCAGCGAATGGGGGCATCGTGGGGCTGCCTGAGGGTCAAGTGTCGCGGCTCTAGCGAGGCAGCTGGCGTTGATATCCAAAGTCGCACGCGATGAATCCGACTTCTAGCAGCAGCAGCCCATAGCGGCAGTGTAGCAGACGGGCGTGCAGAGGATGGGGAGACGAAGGTCGGTTGGATGGGGCTCGCGTGACGTCGTGAGGAGTGATGCTCGGTCTGGGGGTAGTTCGCTGCTCGTAAACGCTGATGCCAAGGTCTATACAAGTATAATAGACAAAATACGTCGGAAGAATGCGACGGATACTTCGAACCCTTGGAAAGCAAGGCAGAAGCTGCTTCTGTTGTGGCCTGCAAGGAAATAGGAGAGGATTAGCAGCGGCTCGTGGTAATGAAAGTGACGATGGTTGACCCCGTTCTCTACACATGCCTCCTTCCTTATTGGCCGAATCACCCGGGCCAGTGCCGTCCACCTGCTTAGGTAACCACACCGAGCCCCAAACAGAATCCAGATCGGCCGACCGACGTCAACCACCTCACATATTAATTGTCACAAGCTCGAACCAGGTGGCATCTTTGCGCTATGCCTTCCGACGACTATGCTGCCGTTGGCGGCGGCGCCTTGAGGATAAAGGGCGCCAAGGTGCAAAAGAAGAAGAAGAAGAAGGACAAGAGCGCCTTGGAGAAGAAAATCTCCCCGGGCGTCCAAGCCGTCGACAAGAAGGACGCCGCTGAGAAACGGGCAAAGAGCGCGGAGCAAGAGGACAGGGACGACGATGAGGGGCCCGTGGTGCCAAAGACTGAAGCAGAGAGACGTCACGAGGAGGTCAAGAAGAAGCGGGTGAGTCTGGATCGCATGTGGCCTCGTCTCGGCGCCCGGCTAACCTGTCCGCAGCTCCTCGAAATCCAAGCCTCCGGTGCCCGGCCCGAGCTGCTCAAGACACACAAAGAGCGCGTCGAGGATCTCAACACGTACCTGTCGAAGCTGAGCGAGCACCACGACATGCCCAAGATCGGCCCTGGCTAGGCGGCAGCCCGAAAACGGAGCGATGGACAGGTCTTGGATTTGTGCATAGCGGAGTTGATGGCGTTTCGGTATACCCTCGAATTCAATAGTTACAATTTTACGGGCTGTGACAGCGTTGCCTATCTATCTCAATGCAAATCGGGATGTCGATATCCATCCAAAGCGGGATGTAAATATCCCCGAGATCAATGTGCTAGGATTTGTGCATAGCGGAGTTGATGGCGTTCCGGTATACCCTCGAATTCAAGAGTCACAATCTTACGAGCTGTAACAACATTGCCTATCTATTTCCATGCAAAAGCAGGATGTGGGCAACCCCGAAATCAATGTGCTTGTCCGTGCTGTGCAGTTACAGTTTGTCCCGTCTATATCCAATTCCCATTATCACCCAGCAATCGAGCCTTGTGTGCTTTGCCCGTCCAATCTAGTCCTTTTTTTGCCCTTTGCGCACCTGATGCTATCACCCAGTCTATGTGGTCACCTGTCCCGATGACAAAGGAGAGTCGTCGGATCACAAATTGATCCTGATGCCGAAACGCAATGCTGTCGCCTATCGCCCCGTGTATGTCTGAAATTCCAAAGTAAAAACAAGAAGCAGCGCTCCGTTGCTTACGCCAACAAGACCGCGGCAGCCAAGGCTCCGGCTGCGACACTCAGGCCGATCTCGCCTCGCTTCTGTGACGCGGCGTTTTGCAAGCCAGGGTTGTTCGAGCTGGACGCGGTGGGGGAGGGCACGACGGCAACCCAAGAGGTCGAGGTGATGGTGGTGGTGCCGCCGTTGGGCAAGGTCGTCGTCAGGGTCTTCCGTACTGCGCTCGACGTAGTCACCTTGCCCGTCGTGATGGTCTCTTGAGTTGACGTGGGGGTAGGAGTCGCGCTGGTTTCCGCTGCATAAAAGTCAGTCATGAACCTCGGCAAGCATGGCAGCACGCTCTATGTTAGGCATCAGTGTCTCCGGATGCAGCCGCACTTGCGGGGACTCCAGAAATTGCCTCGTGGTGACATATGGCTCTCAGGCGGCGTTGGTACGAGCCCGTCCTCGGTCGACTGCAGAAGACAGGAACTACAACCGACGTACCGGAAGTCTGCGATGTCGACGTCGACTGCGGTTGGGATGTTGTCATGGAAGATGTCACCGGAGCGGAAGACGACAACCAAGAGGAAGAAGAGCTATCTACTGAAAACGTACTGGAAGAAGAAGAGGTGGACACTGCAGCACTGGAAGAGGAAGAAGACGTCGAGCGAGGTGGCTCACTCGTGGACGTACCAGAGGAAGAGGGAGATGCTGAGGGAGTGGTTGACGACGCCTGGCTTGTCGAAGAGGTCGGAGTGGTTGATGGCAGCTGAGAAGTTGATGAGCTCGTGGTAGGAAGCGCCTGGGACGTGGTGGTAGGTTCAGTCCGGGTGCTGGTGCTGCTGGTGCTGCTGGTGGTCGCAGGCACGACGCTGCTCGATGGCGTTAACTGGCCTATGGTTGTGGTCAGCAAGGCGCTCTCCAGTGTAATTGGACAGATTGTGCGGCTGAAAACTTACTTGTCGTGGAATCGGATGGCTTCGTTTCCGAAGAAGCACTGGGAGTGGTCGATTGGACAGTGACACCGCCAGCCGAAGTGGTATTGCTGCCACTGCCGTCACTTTGTCGTTTGGCCAACCCGGCCAGGGTCATAGCAAGACCGGGCTCATCGGCATGAACGGCCTTGATGGCCTCGTCGTCCGATTTATAGACTCCGTCCTGGTATCTGTCCGGGAGGTAGGCGTGCAGAAGCTTATGAAGAAGGTCCGGCGATGGGTCCTTGGCCAGGGCGACCTTTACCTCGTGGTCCGAGACACCATGGCCAGCGCCCAGGCATCGTGCTGCCACGGAGTCTTTCGCAACGGCAAGGCCCAAGCCAACGAACAGGCCAACGATGATGGCCACGACCAGGCGCCGGATGGGGGACATTTTCCGTTTCGGTGGGGAGTCCTGGGGTCCGGCCGGGATGAAAGCAGTCTTCTCCTCTTCCTCTGTGCTCAGCAGTCCAGCCTCCAGTTTGAGGTCACGTCCGTCATGGACGGGGATGGGAGCCATGTTGCAGATATAGAAAGCAAGGCAAAGGTGCAGTCGATGGTCCAACGGCTGCACGGCGTATGTATGTAGTGTTTGAGGAGGGACCCTGCAGAGCCGCTACGGGCAAACCGGACGAGTGGTCGGTCTTGGCTGGCAGACCCAGGGAAACGAAATGTTGGAACAAGCAGCCTTAGTGGTCCATGAATCCGAAGACGAGGTTCCGGGGGCGCAGACAGGGAAGAGGCGGCAGTGGAGGGTGTGAGTATCCAGAGAAAGCTTAGATAGCCCGGCGTGGCTGTCTATGATGTGAGCGGCGGGAGGAGAGGAGAAGAAGGAAGAGGAAGAGGAGGAGGGGGTGCAGTGACAGACGGACCGCACGCAATCGGCTCGTTTCTCGTTTGTGTTTGAGGTTGGGCGTGACGAGTGGTGAGTGGTGTGGATTTTTGTCGACGACGGACGGACGCAGGCTGCCGCCGGCTGAGATGGTGGCGGGACGGTGGACCAGCTCGTCAGCCAAGCCCAACAGTTCGTTTGTGGGCGACCGAAGATGTCGTATGGAGTCCTGGACCGAACTTACGAGCTCCCGCCTCTGCGACTGTCAGGCAATGCCTGCAACGATTAGGTATGCTGCAGGGGGGGGAGCAGGGCAGTGGAGCAGCGTTGCCGGCCCGGTCGTGCAGCAGCCGCAAGCCCAGTTGCTGTTCAGCATGAAGTTTTGCCGCTGGCTGGGTGGAACAGCTCGATGGTGACGCAGCTGGCAGGGGACGGGGTGGAAACCGGATCGTCGAGCGGGACGTTGTGCTATCAACTCGCAGAGGCTCTCTTTGAGTTGTGCCCGTTGGCCGCCCGAAGGGGGCGCCACGAGCTGATATACGCGACATGCATTGCCGGCAGACGTCTCTATCGACACGCAACAGCCCTGGCAGCGAATGGCGAGTGAATGAGTTGTCGGATCCCACGAGGCGGCTCTGTCGAACCCTGGCCTGCTGGCAGCGGAGACGACGGAGGCATCGCGGCTGAGGTCGACCCGCGCGCTGGCATGCGGCAGCGTCTGAGTGGCCGCCGGCAGGGGTCGGGTCTCTGGCACGGCTCCGGCGCTAGCGACCCCGACTCGTGCCAGACCTAGAACAATCCGTGGAGCCTCCCGGTCTCTGTTGATGGCTGAGGCCCCGGCGTCTTAAAAAAGATACGAAGTCGAGTCGCTGTAGGCAATTGAATGCTTCGTCGGACTGCTTCGCGCTCCGTATTCAGTACGAAGTGCATCCGTATGCATGAACTACCCGATACCGTCTGCGCGCTGACCTCGCGCCTTGACGATGGCGCCATGGGAGCCTGTGACATCACCGCCGCCACAGGCCGCGGTGAAACTCCTCCTACTGGCAGCGAGCCTCGTATTTGCGCCCGGTTCCCAGCCTCCGGGAATACGACTCCAGTTCGTACGCGCTGGTCCGTAACGGGGCCTGCTGCTCCCCGCGAGCAATTGGTCCACGACCGCAGGCTAGCCACGCCGCTGGCTGCACTGCTTGGCCGGGTCTCAGCGAGTGACCACCACCTTGGGCGCTAGCTGCAGGTGGCACAGCTTGGGACAAAGCAGATCTGCAACTAGATTGGCGAGCGACCAGACGCCGTCGTGTTCCAGCTGATGCTGAAACGAGCTGCCGAAAGCCAGTTCGGGCACCATCCAGCACGTCTCGGCATTGACGACCCATCGGGCGAACAGGCTTCGTCTTCTTATCTGCGGCGTTCTTCCTGTGCCGATGCTCCCTCGCTCTGATACACGATACCCAGCCGTCGTGCATAACGCGCGGCCAGAGATCGCCGCACGCATCCGACCGTGCCGATGCTCGCTCTGGTCACAGTCGTTGGCAGGCAAAGGCAGGGAAGACATTGTACAACCCCTCCGGCTCCATGGCAAGAAATCGCCAAAATGAGCCTGGGCGTTAGACACGTTGGTGGCTGTTGGGTTTAGCGTTCCTGTGCGGACTACGGTTCCTTGACTAAAATCGGCTTCGGTTGATCTGGCCCGCCAATGACGATGGCCCTGGTCCGCCTTGGTCGCGCGCCGAAGCTCCCGTGTCCTGCTTCAAACATCTGCATACTCGTACGAGCATGCTTACAAACTGCTCTCCCCAGGTGCTTCCAGATATCTGGTCTTCAGTTGCCGGGCCGGGCGCCTCCGTATGCCTGGTCATTTCCTGGATTGTGCTGTCCAAGTGGACCTCGATATCTGAAGGCAAGGCTCGACAGTCACCCGAAGGAATGGACAACCGTTGTAGTCGAACTTCGTTTAAGGGGTGACCTGCTGGACGAGGGATGATGCATGCTTCGGAATCTGAAATGGTTTTGGCCATCTCGCCAATACGAAACCCCAATCTTCCTGCATTGCAACGTTTTGCGCCTACAGTCTGCTGCAGGCTGCATGCGGTGTCGTGGCTGAGGCGGCCCCTGTAAGCTGTTCGGAACATGTCAGTTTTCACACTGGACTGAAGAGTACGTCAGCTCTTCCAGCAACAGGAGCTCCCACTCACAACGCCACAACCACAGCGTTAACTTTGAGGATAGCGATGCTTGTGGGATTTAGGTGCATCCTCATAGACAAGAAGAAATATTGACAAAAATCTCCATCAGAGTCGAGGGGCGAGTGCTGGTAGAGACAGCCCACGCGCCAAGTCAGCTGCACGTGATGCTAGTAGCCCTTTTCGCCGCAATCGTCCCAACAAGCTCCAGCCACTTTCATGTGACAGCACAGCTCTATCTGGCCTTCTCGATAGCTTCCTCATTAGCGATTTGAATTTCCCGACACCCTCGATGCCATCTCTCCCCAAGCGCTGAAGTGGCCGACCTAGGCTGCCTCCCGTCGCTCGCTTCGACCGATACCGAGTGCGCACCCCCCCGCCGCTCTCTGACAGCCACCAATGGTTCCCCCGCGAGGACACCCGTCATGCCAGATCACCTCGCTCCGGAGTCCGTGACGGCTCCGAGCCCCGATGAGCAGGACAGTCTCCGCGCCCTGAACCGGACGCCGCACCCGTACCACCACCAGAGCGCCGAGCTCCCGCATCCCTCCGAGCGCTTCGTACTCCACAGCGAGAGCCCGGCGACCGACAATGGCAAGGCGCAGCTGTCGCCGACGGGATACCCGGCCTTTTCCAAGGAATCTACGCCTGGTAGTGATAGCGGTACGGAGGCGGACGACGAGCATTTCCTCAAGGGGCTGCCCGCGCCAAAGGCGAAGCTGCACAAGGGCTTAAGGGGGCGCAATGAGGTTCTGTCCGGGGTGTCCACGCCGATGCCCTCGCCGACCACATTGGGGGATGAGCAAGCGCTGGCTGTGAGCAAGGCGCTTCTTGCCAAGGAGAAGCTCGACAAGCGGCATCTTCCGGGTGCCGTGCGCCGGAACAAGGTGCTGGTGCGCCGAGCAACAGAAGCTGGCATCGTGGTAGCCTTGGGATGCATGGTGCGAGCAAACCGTCAAGTCTCGCCGTTGGTCGACATTTGGCACAGAGGTATGTGGCTCCCCTCACCAGCTACTTCATGGCTAAGTCTTACACCTTGCAGATTTCCAGCTTCTAGGTCTGCTCTGCGGGACCTTAATGGCGCTCTACCCGCTGCGTGTCGTCGCATGGACGTACCGGCACCGCCAACCCTCCCGATGGCTGCCGTTGAAGCTGCCCTCAAACTTTGATCCCGCGCCGCTGTTGTATCCGCCCACCATCACCATCTTCGTGTCGCTCCTAGTCTCTGTCAACAACCCGGCCGCGATCCTTCCAAGCATCATCCTCAGCATTTGCTCGATACCCCAGTCATTAATACCGAAAGTCGACCTCGACGCACCCTACGACACCGTACACTGGGCAATATCCTGCCTGCCTTTATTATGGGGGTCGTCGATACTGAATCCATCGAGATTCAGCGCCACCTACTCCTTCATGTCGGAGGAGGTGGCTGTCCTGCTTTACCCCCTGCACCAGACCCTGTGCATCGTCTTGCACCATCTCACGACCACTAGCCTCCTGACCGCCGAACTTCAGCTACTGTCTATTGCGCTGATAAATATCCTCGTTCTGGCAGTTTCACCTCAGATGCAAATCCTAAAGGCGCTACTATGGGTTGGAGGACTGGGCATACTGGTGTTTTGCGGCGCGGTCATCAGATGGGGGATTTCGCTGGCGCGAGTGCCAAAGTGGCGATTCCGAAGGGCTGTCGGCTCTCAAAAGTACCGATTCTGGAAAGACGTGCGCAAGCTTTTTACGTGGCACGCAATTAGACGAGAAATGCTCGGATCAACCGCATCCGACAGCCTCTACGACACAGCCTCTTCAGAGGGAGAGGACAACGAGCCTCCCGTGTTTGGCGGACCGACGAGAGTCCGGACGATGGCGCCCAACGCTGGACTTCAACCGATGGGTGACGGTATTCCCCCGGCGTTCAAGGGCGTCCAAGATGGAAGCTTGAGCGGCATCACGCGGCGACATACACTGCCACACCCAGACAAGCTGATGCGCAATGGTCCCACGCATACTCCTTCTGGAAGAAGAAAGCGGGCAACGTCGACTTCCATGAGGCCCTACTTCAAGCTGACCCAAGCGCAAGCAACCATCAAGAAATGGTTGTACGCCTTTTACGTCTACGCGTCCATGCTGTCAATCATATTCATCGGCGTCCGCACGCATATTCAAAAGTACGCCCTCAATGGCAATGAGCCCATAGGATGGGGTCTGGGCTATGTGTTTGGGGACTGGCCGCGGTTTCGGTTCGAGGTGGTGAGCGCCAATCTCGAGCGATGGATATGTCTGCCGCCACACGCGGACCCCGATGAGAAACTGTGCCACATGGGCTGGGTGCAGCACATTCGCCATGACGACTTTGGCGAAGCAAACACCAGGCTCATTCTCAGTGCCTACTGGTTCGTGATCCTCGTCATCGGCTTGGTGGTCGTATTCCAACTCAAGGAAACCTACGAAGTCGATACGCGGCGGAAGGTGTTTCACTTCATGATGGTTGGCATGTTCCTCCCGGCGACATACATCGATCCCACTTACGCTTCCCTGGCGCTGTCGCTGGTGCTGGCCATCTTTTTGATCCTGGACCTTCTCAGGGCCAGCCAGTTGCCGCCTCTGTCAAAGCCCATCGCATCCTTCTTGGCCCCCTATGTCGATGGCAGAGACTTTCGCGGTCCTGTTGTCATCTCTCACATCTTCTTGTTGATTGGATGTGCCATTCCTCTCTGGCTGGCTCTCGCCGCGCTCCCGCGCACGGGGACGGGATACATGGCCGGCTGGGAGGTCCCAACGCGGGATGCCAGCATGGTATCCGGCGTCATCTGCGTCGGCCTCGGCGACGCGGCCGCGTCCCTCATCGGCCGCCGCTACGGACACCGCAAGTGGCTCTGGGGCGGCGGCAAGAGCCTCGAGGGCAGCGCCGCCTTCGCCGTCGCCGTCTTCGCGGGGCTTGCGGCCGCAGGCCTGTGGCAGCGCATCGGCGGCTGGCCCGCGTCGGACGAGCCCGCCAGCGTCCTGGCCAGCGCCCGCAACGCAGGCGTCTGCGCTTCCATGGCGAGCCTGACGGAGGCGGTCCTAACGGGCGGGAACGATAATGTGATTGTGCCGGTGGTGCTCTGGACTTGCGTTAAGAGTCTGGGCATATAATACAAGCATTGTGGAGACGTTGACGGCGGTTGTGATTACGCGCGATGGGAATAAACCAAAGAACTCTAGATTTCGGCGGTCCAGTGCTGTTTTTAAAGGCGGTTGAGCCTTTGTGGCTCTGCTTACGCGGTACAATTCACGACGATACGAAGCTTTGGGATGATGAATCTCCTCCTGGCCGAATGTCCTGGCCAGGTGTCGATAGATGGCAGGGGCTGGCATCGTGTAATCACTCCTCGGATAGCCTATTGGGGTGCAAACGGCGGTTAAATACCCTCTTCTAGAATCTTCATGCTCCTGCAAATGCTATGCATGCCCCTGATATCTATAAAATGCGACCTCTCGATAATGCTCTCAACGCCCCGTCTGCTAAATGCACATCACGACATCAAGTCCTCTAATATAGCCTCCAGCTCGTCCTTCTGAAACGGCACGCTCAGCAGCTCCGTCCCAAGCGCGTCCTTTCGGCTCGTAATCATCTGGTGGTCGTGAAATCTACATCATCGTTAGCAACTATGCAGCGATAGGGGGTGTCCAGAAAGGACGCACTCTTTCAGCAGCGTGCGGAAGGCCATCTCCGAGCTGCAGATGAACTCCTCGACGGCCTTGTTGTACATCATCCTGTACTCGACGCCGGCGGCGTCGTCGCTGACGTTGCCCTCCTCCTCCATCGCGATGAGGAGCTCGCCGACGAGCAGGCGGAACAGGTTCTTCGCGTTCTCGGGCAGGCTGCGCAGGACGAAGGCGACGCCCTCCCTGCCGTTGACGCGGCGCGCCGTGCGGCCGAGCAGCTCGTGCACCTCGTCCACGACGTCGAGCTCCACGGCAAAGGGCGCAAAGGTCGTGCAGTCGTGGAAGGCAAAGTTGAAGGCGGAGCGGACGCCAATGTCCCACAGCAGGGGGAAGTCGGGCGTGTCGGCCGAGCAGACGAGGTTCACCTGCGGGTGCGCGGCGAGCTGGGCGAGGATGGCCTGCATGCCTGGCTTGCGTAGTGGCGCCGCGTCGATCGAGTTGACGAGGACAGTGAGTGTCAAGTCGGCCAAGGAGAGCCGAGAGGCAATGTCCCGGACCATGGCCGAGGGCATAGACGTCGGTATCCTCTGCTTCGGATCAATCGCATCGCCTATGCAGCTCAGGATCTCCCGCATCGTCATGGAGTGCGCATATCCATTGACGATGACCGTCTTCCTCGCCGATTCCCCGAGAGCCTTGCCGTGTAGGTGCCTCGCGAACTTTTGCAGCATTGCCCTCTTCGACCCAAAGCCATATAGACACACGCTGAAGCCTTGCGAGAGCTCAAAGGTCCATTGTGGAAAGGATTCGGCGTGCAGGGACTCGAGGTACTCTACATCGTCGCTGTGCCGGTCCTTGTGTTCGTGCAGGACGTTGAAGTACTCATCGTGGGTAAGGAGCCCGAGGGAGCTGAGGGTGTTGTCCGACGTCTTCGGCCGGCCTGGCTTGTTGTGGACAAAGTATAGCTCGTGGGGCGGGAGGTCTCTCGGTGGCGTGGGTGACTTGGCTTTCCTCCGGCGTCTTCGTTGAGGTGTTTTGGAGGGTGTTGCAGCTTCGTCGACTAGGCCACCGTCTCGAACCGCAGCATCGCCGTCGACCCCTTCGTCGTCACCCGATCCGCCATCCCCTCCATCTTCAGCTTCGCTGTCGTCGTAAATCTCCCGAGCGAGGTTGTCGTCGTCTTGCTCGTCGTCGCTGGCGCCGTTGCGCACCACGTTCTCTATCAGTGCTCTGGCGCTCTTTCTTCGGGCTGATTGGTCTGCTGCTTGTCTCCTGGGGGTCGGAAGCGCTGAGTCGGTCGTCTTGACCGGTGTCGTAAATGCCGGCGTCGAATTGGCTTTCGAATTGGGTGTACCGGCCTGTGATGCAGCCTTTGGTGGACGGCCTCGCTTGCGTGGAGTCGCCTTGGGAGGCTCTGGCTCTTGGTTCTCTGCAGGAGCGACGGCATCTCCATTCAGAGCGCCATTCACCTCCTCTCTAACCACAATGCTCTCATTGATCACCGTTATGGATCCCTGCTCGATGTTCAGCACCTCTTGCGACGCCGAGCCTCGTCTTCGTTTCGATGGTGTTGCCTCGAGCTCCAGGACTCCTTCGTCATGCGACCGTTTGCGCAGGGACCGCGGCTCCTGGTTCTCGGGGAGGTCATCTTGGGCTGATCTCCTTCTAGGCATGGCTCCTGTCTGCACTTCCAACCAGCGCAGTGTGCCTTGAAACGGTTGAGGGATTGAGCCTCGAGATGTTGGGTGAAGCTGAAGCTCAATTCACCCGAATATTCTCCACCTGCAGCGCGTCTAGACGCGTCCAGTTTAATGGGCTTGAGCGCCAAGTTCAGCGCTCCACCCACTGTTCCAGGGAGCATCCCGCGCTAATTCCACATGGGGATAGCTCGGGAGAGCTTCATGTCGACTTCTGCATCGACGTCCAGCTTCATCAACCAATACGTAGACACCAAATTCACCGTTCAACAAGCCAAGGCAAGATGAACCTCAACCTCTCGGCTTCGTTCAACGTCACGAGGCTCTTCTTTAAGCCCAGCCTGTGTCTCCCTCACTATTCTGTGTCGACATTCAACGACCTACCCATACCCCTAGACAAGGGCCTGCTGAAGAATGGCCAAAAATCTAACATCAGAGCCGTCGTCCTCGACAAAGACGACTGCTTCGCATACCCAGACGCGAGAGAAGTCTATGAGCCTTACAGGGTACAGCAACTGACGCGGCCCCGTTGGTGCAACTCGCTGACCGCTTCTAGCAACACTTTGAGAGGCTGAAAGAGGCGTATCCCGGACGCCGACTTCTGGTCGTGTCCAACACCGCCGGTGCCACCAGCTGGGACAAGGAGTTGAAGCAGGCCGCAGAGGTAGAAAAGGGCACTGGTGTCTTTGTCCTGCCGCATTCTGTAAAGAAGCCCGGGTGCGGGCCCGAGATAATGGCCTACTTCAAGCAGCATCCCGAGACGGGCGTAACTGACCCTTCCCACGTCGCCGTCGTTGGCGATAGACTCATGACGGATGTCATGCTGGCAAACATGATGGGCGCCTGGGGCTTCTGGGTCAGGGACGGAGTCGTGCCCCTGAAGCAAAAGAGTCTCGTGAGTAGTCTGCCGGTCCCTCGCGCAGCTGGTGACCTGACAGGGCACAGTTTTCGAGAATGGAGCGAAACCTCGCCGACTTTCTGCTATCAAAAGGGGTCCAAGCTCCTGAGCCGCAAGCTCGCTCCAAGAATGACTAAGAAATCGTTCCGTCCGCCAGTGAGGTCACGAGATAAGCGAACTCGCCGAGTCCAATGGCCCTAGAGTGAGTGCGTGAATCATGAGGGCTACCCGACATCGGTAAACCTCGCCAAGTTAGCAGCAATTCTCGCCCGGCAGCCGTCTTGGGGCACCCTTTCGAGATTCACTGCCAGTCGCGTGATCGTGACAGGCCATGGGTCGTCGAACCGCCAGCTGCCTATAAAGCTTTCCTCCCTGTCCTTCTTTTCTTCCAGTTCCACAGCGACATATTTCTCAGCAGCAGCAACAGCAGATGACTGCACCTGGATGATTCCATCAAGAGTTGGATCCGGGTAGTAATATCTTCTTCTGCGACCGCTGAGTCCCTTGGTCAGCTTCTCACTCTGACTTCCTCCCCCATTCACCACCTTGACGGTGCTCTCGACGCGATGGGCGGCAAGACTTGGTCCAGAGAGGAGGAGTTGTACTTTTGGCGCGTCATTGTACCCTTGTCCCCGAAGGCTGCGGTCCAGACCGGGAAGCCTCTTGACTGGGAGCAGCTGGCTGTGAACATGCAAACGCATTTTGGAACAAATGCCCGTCGACGCTACACCAATCTGATGCTGTGTACGCCCTCGAGTCCATCTTCGCGTTGAGCGTTGCTGACTCTTCCCAGATGAACACTACTTCCAGAACGTCACGACCGGGCACAAATCGCCAAAGGCCTCCGACTTGGTCTTTGAGCACAGAAAGCATCTCGGTACGGTGACCCTCGAGTACCGTTGATGCCGAGTATTGGTCTGACACGGACGCAGAGACTTATGGCAAGGACCCAGATGAGGTTGCATCCGGGGAGCGCAAGCCACGCACCCGGCAATACGCGAAGAGGAAGAAGCCAGCCAGCTCCGTCGACGACGCAGACAAGCCGGCCACGGACAAGCCGGACACAGACGCCAGCAGCGTACAACCGCTTAAGAAGAACAAGGCCAATGTTGCAGCCGGTTCACCCGCTGCACCAGCCTCGAACTCCGACATACAGCCGCAGCTGCAGCAGAGGCAGCCCCAGGGCTCTCTCAGCGCGCCAAATACGTCGATGAACAGTGATGGCAGCAACCATGTACGAAGAGAGGTTTACAGTTCCCCCGCCACCCAAATGCCCACCCAGACCGAAGCCTACCAAAGCGGCTTCTACTCTGGTCGGTTGACGGCTACACCGCAAAGTTACTTATACGGCACGACTTCCAGCAATCCGCCCCCGATGCAGGCCTTTTTCAACGAAGTGGTGTGGAACACTGGTACTGATTCGGGCTACGTCTCGGTTGCCACGTCCAGCCTAGGTGGTTCGCCTACGTCTCCCGCTATCATCGAGAGTGAGAACAGCACCGATGCGACTGCATATAACGGAGACTTGGCCAAATGATGTACGACTAGGTTGCATGTTCCTTGCTGTGGAGTCTGCAGGCGGGCGTTTTCTGGAGGCATTGTCCACTGGGACCTTTTGATCTAACGGGATAGCAGGACTAAGCTGGAGGCTGGATGATTGTTGGTCATGGGCTGCCATGCGTGGTATATCGAGGATTGTTCCGGAGGAAACAGAGTTGTCTGGGAGGGAAAAGGGTGACCAGTTTGGGAAGAAAGTTGTCTCTTGTATTTCCTTTGGCGACGGACTCGTACAAAATTGGTTTGTGAGAAACGGCAGGGGCAGTGATGCAAGCATGATTCATTGCAGCAGGTCAGGTTACCTCGAAAACAGACTAGACGCATTGACAGCGACAGAGCAAAGCACCTTGAACCACTCAGCCCAACAATCACACGTGGGATGGCGATAAGAAGATGGGAGTCCGTGGGGGCGGGGCCAGACACGGAACGGGCAACGCCAAGCCGGGGACAGTGGGGCCGCGTCCTCACCGAAACGCGGTGAAGAGCGGCAGAAATATTTCAGTCTCCGGATACTCACGACTCGCGCGAGCGGCGGCTTCCATCTCGAAGAACACACTCTGCGATAGCCACGACCCCGTCTGCGCGCGCGGCAACACACACAACCATGAGCTTCCCGTCAGGTACACCGGCTGGCGGCGCCGCCATGCCCCAACCCGGCGGCACGCAAGACCCCAACGTCAAGGCCGTTCGTCCAGCCCCGATGTCCCCTAGCTGCGCCGGGGCGAGAGCTAACCCCGTCGTCTCCAGATCCAAGCCGCGATGGAGTCGTGCATGGGCAAGTCCGTCATGTCCGGCGTCATGGGCTTCGGCATGGGCGGTCTCTTCGGCATGTTCATGGCCTCTGTGCGTGCCTCCTCCCCCGACTCGGTCCGCCTGCTGGAGCCGCGACTAACCCGCCGTCGGCGCAGATGTCCTACGACACCCCCTTCGGCAGCCCCGTGACCAACGGCGCCGGCCAGAACATGACGGCGATGCCGCTCCGCCAGCAGCTCAAGGTCGGCTTCAAGGACATGGGCACGCGCTCCTACTCCATGGCCAAGAACTTCGGCAAGGTCGGCGCGCTCTTCTCGGGCATCGAGTGCGGCATCGAGGGGCTGCGCGCCAAGAACGACCTCGGCAACGGCGTCGCGGCCGGCTGCCTGACGGGCGGCATCCTGGCCAAGAACGCGGGCCCGCAGGCCGTCGCCGGCGGGTGCCTCGCGTTCGCCGCCTTCAGCGCCGCCATCGACGCGTGGATGCGGCAGCCCAAGGAGGACTAGACGCTCGTCGTTTGGCTGCGGGGGGGGCTGTGTATGAAAAGGATGGCTGGGGTCTGATTTCGCGGGCGTTCTGGGATGACACATAGAGCATTTGGGACTGGCGTTGGGAGACTACATCTCTCCACTTGCATTTCCACGTTGAGCTGGAAGACGGGGTCCATGTATACTGAGGCGCGTGTAATACAATGTGCATACTACGAGGTCTGCAGCTTGCAACTAGCATCTTTGCGCACCGCATCTGACGATATCGTCGCTTCAAGGGGCGACGTCGGGCCACTGGTCCACAGCACCACCAACCCGTCGTTTCGCCACGACCTAGCCGATGGCCGTGCACCTTGTCCAAGCCCACGTTCGGCTGCTACCCGGCCACGCGGGATACGAAGGACGAACTCCTCGCGCGGCGATAGCCCGGCCCGATGGCGCCTTTATCAGCGGGATCCGCCGCGTCAGCGAGACTCCAGGGGTGCCATCGACAGCCGCATCCCTGTGGCGGTCTCAGCAAGCTGTCCCGCCGAGGCTCCTCACCAGACTTGCCAGAATACGCCGTACTCGTATACCGGCAGGGTCGATGGATGATGCGTCCGTTCCGAGACTCCGACGACGCAATCCCGACGGGCGTTCGCAGCGCGTATTGAAAGCACGGATCGTCGCCCCGGGGTTGCTCGGGCCTGGGGTTCGAAGCTTTGAAGCTTTCAACTGCCGGCCCGAACCGTTGGTCGCTGCTTCACGCTGTGGAGCACAAACGCCTGGACGCTTCCTGGCCCTCGATGAAACCCACCTTGCTTTTTCCTCCCAACTACTCCGTGCTAGGTGCGCCTGGAGGCCGCACCATTGGGTAGTGCCAAAGGCCCGTACCAGTGAGTCGCAATGCTGGTTGCACGATCTCGCGTGCATGCATATACCAGCCGGCCGGTAATTAATCAATGCCAGATGGTCCCGGACTCCGAAGCGGTTCGCAGCCGTGGTCGGACGCGGCACGGCGGGCGAGGTCGAGACGACACCTCGACACCCTCTTCGACCTCGCGAGCAATGGCCCCTCCCGCGACTCCGGCCGCCAGTCACGATATACGACCCCCCGCTCGTCGGAGCGGTGCGTGCGCGGCGCTGATAGGCGCCACCTCCACCTCCGCGCCCCCTCGCAACCCCGTCTCGATCCGGTGAAGGACACGCGCGCGACCCGAGGCCAATGACAAACCGCAGCACGTCGGCGATGCTGCGGTCCCTGTGCTCGGGCATGTGCGCCCACGGCGCCGGCGGGCCCGAGGTCTGTGCGGCCGCGGTCCAAGTTGAGCCTGGGGGTCGTCGGGCCTTGGACAAGTGTCAAGCCAGGATGGAACGACAGGCGAGGCCCCGAGCAGCGTGGCGAGCGTGGCCGCCCGTCGATCTCGCTACGGATTCGGACGGGGCATATAACAATGCCTGTCCGTCGCCTCTGGCTCGTGCGTCCGGAGCCAGCTCCGTCTCGGTATAGGTGCTAGAACGACACTCGGTCCATCCAGCCGTGGACGCCGCCCTCCTTTCTGTCCATGCCATATACACGAGGCATGAGCTGCGGGACAAGGCGTTGCCGAGATGCTCAAACTGGCCCTCTTGCTCGTGGCCGCGGCGTGGACGCCGTGCTCTGCGGAGGCCGTGTCGACAGACGCCGCCGCCGCAGCTGCAAACTTCAACTTCACGACGGTGCCAGCATGTGCCGTGAGACTCCCTGGGATTCGCCCCTTCGCCTCGTGATCGTCTTGGCTGACAGCCGCGCTTCCAGCTCACCTGCCTCGCGTCCGCCTGCGCCGCGTCCGACGCGGCCTGCATGTGTGAAAACATATCGAGCGACCAGACCATGAAGTGCAGCCTGGACGCGTGTACCTTTTCCGACGCAATCAGTACGCCGCCCCGGGTCTCGCGTGTGTCCGTCCCACGGCTAACTCGGTGAAACCGCAGCGGCGAGGAGGATCGTCGAGCTGGCGTGCGACGCGCCCATGGACAGGAGCGAAGCCGCGCGGTTCAACATCATGAACGTCGCGCTCGGCCTGACGACGGGCGGCGTCGCCATCGTGCGCCTCTTCTTCAAGCGCTTCCTCAGCACGAGCAAGCGCTTCAGCCCGGACGACTGGGTCATCCTGGCGACGCTCGTCATCGGCCTGCCGAGCATGGTCATCCTGACGTTTGGCCTGACGGCCAACGGCATGGGCAGGGACGTCTGGACCCTGGAGCGCCCCGTCCTCGTCGACTTTGCGCTGTACTTTCTCATCGCGGAGATCCTCTACGTGGCGCTCATGGCGCTCATCAAGCTGGCCTTTTCGCTCTTCTACCTCTCCATCTTCCCCGGCAAGAGGGTCCGCATCCTGCTCTGGGCCACCGTCGCGTTCCAGATCATGTTCGGCCTGGCCTTCGTCATCAAGGATACCGTCCAGTGCTCTCCGCCGGGCTACTACTGGGCTCGCTACGGCGACGACGCGTCCGCTCGGGGCCACTGCATCAACGTCAACATCTCGGGCTGGGTCAACGCCGCGGTGGGGGTCGCCATCGATGTGTTGCTGCTGGCGATTCCGCTCTTCCAGATACGGAAGCTCCAGCTCCACTGGAAGAAGAAGATCCTGGCCGGCATCATGTTCATGACCGGTGCTCTGTGAGTCTCCCCCTTCGAGCCGTCCCAGCGACTTGGCCCTCTGACCCGCAACCCTTTTCTTTTACAGCGTCACTCTCATCTCGATGCTCCGACTACACTCCTTGACCACCTTTGCCAACACGACGAACCCCACGTGGGATCAATGGAGTCTCGTGTGGTGGTCTACGATTGAGATCAACACGGGCATAATATGCACCTGTCTGCCCGCCATCAGACTCGTGCTGTTGCGCATTTACCCGAGGATACTCGGCACAAGTTCTGCGTCGCGGGCGTCTCGAGCTTCGCGAACGGTTGTGGAATCAGAGTTTGAAGGTAGGGAGGGCAGCAGCCATGAGTTGAAGCCCTGAGGCTCCGGCAATGCTCTTGTTGGTCTCCCACGATGGGGCGGCCTGGGGCTCTGCCGGTCAGAATTTCCAGGAGACGGGGTCTCCCACGGCTGATAGCCTTTGGTCGCAGTCGCCACACTCCTTGGCTCCCAAAGGTGTGCATGCCGCCCAGGGACGGTATATAAGGTTCGGGAGTTCGCGGCTGGTCTCTGCGAAGGATTGGCAATGCAGCAACTGCATTTAATGAAAAGCCAGGCCTGACTGGCTCACCTTGTTGGCTGGGCCACGATGGCCGCGCCTTGATAATCCCAATCCCACGCAATTATATAATTCTATTTGCGCACCACACTTGTCTTGCGCTTCACGGGCTGGGCAGTTAGTTGTTGCAACATACCCACGCGAAGTTGGCATTACAGGCTATCCACGGCGTCTCCATGTTCAGTCCTAAGCCCATTATGCCGTCTCTGCCTTGCCGTCCTTGCAATTATGTTCCTCCAGCGCCACGCTTGCAAGTATTCCCAAAAGTTACAGCTGTCACCAAGCTTGCCGAGCCGTACTCAAACACCCGTCGCGCGTCCCGCATCCCTCACGGCGACTGGTACACCTCGAAGGCGCCAAACTCCCAGAACGCGGTCTTGTACAGGTCGGGCTGGTTGGCGACGAGGTCGGTGCAGTTTCTGGGGCCGCCTGTTCCGCCCGGTTAGCCTCGAGCACTGGCCGCGTCTCAAGCTCCGACAGAGCTGGGGCGTGGTGCCACTTACATCCCGACTTGTCCCAGGTGCCGTAGACCAGGTCGCCGCACAGGTCGATGTTGACGACAATGGACTGGTTCCGAAAGTGCGCGCCCATGTCGCAGCTCGTGCTGGGGAAATCGGCCGCGGCGGTGCCCCAGCCCGCCGGGTTGGGCTTCTTGCTCGCGACGTCGGCGGGGACGGCGTTGCGCGCAAACTGCCACATGCGGATGCCGTCGGCGCGCCACTCGACGGCCATGACGCTGCCGCCGTCCGAGTTGAGGGCCGTGCCGAAGGAGCCCGAGGGGCCGAAGACGCCGCAGCCGGCGTTGTGGTTGGCCTTGGAGTTGCAGTCGTCGTCGTGCGCCGCGCCCGTCTGCTTGCGCCTGACGCCCATGGAGCAGCCGCCCGTGGTGTGCAGCGTCATCTGGTTGCCGTCCTTGCCCTGGTTGATGGACTCCATGATGTCGATCTCGCCGTTGTCGGGCCAGTTGGACGGGTCGACGAGCCAGAGGGCCGGCCACGCGCCGCAGGCGTAGGGGGTGTGCTTGACGTCGAAGATGAAGAGGCCCTTGCCGTACGTCTTCTTGGACTCGAGGCGGACCGAGAAGCGGCCGGTCGAGGCGTCGGGCGTGGAGCCGGGGCCGACGGAGGTGTCGACCTTGACGACGGCGGTGCTCGGCGACGCGTAGGTGAGGTTCTGAGCAGATGGGTCAGTGCCATGTCAGGCTTTCACGACCTTCTTCCAAGACTCTTACCAGTTGCCGGGCCTGGGCCTGCGGCACGTAGTGAACGAACCCATGGGCTGCGGATGCATGATCAGCCACAATGTCAGTGAGAGAGCATGCGCACAGACATACTCAGGTCGTAGCCGGTAAAGTAGTTGAACTGGTCAAAGAAAGACTCCCCTCCATCTGCAACCAGCATCAGCAACACGTTCCGGAATGGCTTCAACGCCGGTCACCGCAACTCCTACTTACACGTATCGCTCAGACTGTACGAGAGAGCCGAGTAGTCGGGATACGCATTGTTCTTCTTGGCCTGCGTCACGCCCACGGCGACGGCGACGACGATGACGATGACGATGACGGCGCTGACGGCGGCCCAGACCCTCTTGCGCCAGTACCGCGGATTCCACCAGGGCATGCTCGTCGGCGCGTGGCGGACGTCGCCGTTGCTCCGCGAGAACATGATCTCGTCGTACTGCGGGGGGGTGTCCCCCGGCTTGTACCCGTCTTGGCGCATCCCCATGCCCAATCTGCTGTCCATCATGCGAGTGTGTTTCGGAAGCGAGCGTGTAAGTCGAGACGACGTGCGATGTGAAGACCAAGTCAGAACCACCAGTTGCCAGCCCAGTGCTCTTCAGCGGAGTTGCGAGTGTATTCCTCGCAGATGTTCCAATCGGGAAGTAGCCGAGTTTTCTGCGCGATCCTTTTCGTATCGCTGCAGCCCGGAAGCAGCGGCAGGGCGGCGCGAGCGGGTTTATTAATATCAACAGCCAACAACCAAAAAACCTGCACGCGGCCTGGCGGCTTCCAAACGTGGAGCAGGCGGCAGGCAAGGCAAGAATGGACGGCTTGGGCGGGTTCAGCGCCCGAGACGCGCGTCGGTCGTTGATGGGACAGCCGCGGGCGATTGACTTGCGGGCGCAGCGGCTGCCCCTGAGCCCCCCTGAAGATCGATTAGGCTGCGCCATGCGCTATATCGAGACACGGTATGAGATGGAAAGACGGGTGGCGATACGAGAGGTGGGGGAATGCGGCGCCACTGGCACGCAGGGACACGAGCTTGGGGGAGTTGGCTTGGAGGAAATGCAATATTATTGTAGGGTCGGGCCGTTGGCACGGAAGAGGCGTATTGAATAATGACTCTGAACCAGGTGCTGGATGAGAGGACGACGTCAGAGGACCTCGCGATAGATACTCGTAGATGCACCTATGCCTCTCCAGCCGGCTCCAGGGCAAACGTCTTCATGACCGCCACGAGGCAGCACGCCCAGGCCCCCAGATCCGTCGTCAGCGTCCTCACCGCGTTGACCCCCAACCACTCCCGCTGCGTCTGCACGTTGGTCTTGCCGCCGTGCGCGCCGCCCTCGTCGTCCATGATGCTCTTGATGCGCGGCGCCACCAGCGGCACAAACGCCAGGTGTCCGACCGCCAGCGCCGCCGCCGCGACGTACCACGGCAGCGCGCCGCGCCGCTCCAGCAGGCCCCGGTGCGCGAGCGCCGCC
>JALHCC010000556.1:0-35118 GCA_024340765.1 Tolypocladium cylindrosporum
CCCCCCCCCCCCCCCCCCCGGGATGCGATGCGCCAGGCCCGCCAGGGTTGCGCAGCATGATGGACTTGGCGGAATTGCCGCCGTCGGAGTATGAGCGGACTCCGACGATGTCTACGAGGTACGTGTGGAAGCGTTGACACACAGAAACCCAATCTAGTAGGGATCGTTTGCTAATCTCGCGGGGCCCCAGGTTATCATTGCATGCTGGCTCTAAGAAGATGGGCATGAGTGTCCCCGAACTTGGGGCTGATGATGAATGGAGGCTCGGGTGTCGGCTTGAGTGGGCGAGAACTTGCGCCATTCGTTCGGCAATTGCTCCGTGTACATAGCTGTTCCTAGCGACCCCTTGGCATTTCATACAATAAACGATCATGTGTCGATTAATCTGATTAGGCAACCTGGAAGGTCCACAGCCATCTTCTGCATGCCATCTGCATGCCATTTGCATGCCTTCTGCATTTCATTTTGGGCATGCCGTGGAGAAAAAGACAGCCAATATTCTCTCGCATTCGCAGCCTATCTCACACCAGCCTCCCTGGTGGGAAAAATAAAAAGAATTATGAAGTATTGTACGGAGCAAGGAGTCTCTCCCCGACGGCACCAAGACCCCCCAAACGTGGACCGTCCAATAGCTTTTGCGGACAATTTGGACGATGCCAGAATTCGACCCACCACGATGGTGTGCAAAGTCCCCTACAGCTGGACCAATGCCGAATTTCCTCCTTCACGCTCAGTACAACACTCTTCAATAATAGTTAATTCCACATTCCCTTCTATAGTGCAATGTCATTTCTAGAGTTCATGACTGCTTCTTGATAACAGCCCCGTCGTCGACAATGTATTCTCTGAACTTCCTCGCCGGGACCCGATGCGCATAGAGCGTGTCAATGTCGTTGTATGTCCTGTTCTTGGTCTCTGGCTGGACGAAGAAAAGGGTAACCAAGATGACCGCCTCGGCCGCCACGAACAGAAACATGACTTTGCCGCCCCAGTTAAGCTGGTCAGGATTGATGAAGAAGGGGAACACCGAGGACAGCATGAGCGCCGTGAGCTGCTGGCACATGAGACTGAAGGCGATAGTCTTGGGGCGGGTGGTCTGCGCGGCGGTCTCCTGAGCGACCGCCCAACCGAAGCAGCCTACTGTGGCCGTGTACAGCATCGACCAGGTTATCATGAAGGCGAGGAGTGCCGTGTTGGCGGCCTTATTGGCGGAGCCGGCGAGTGAGGTGCCGGCGATGATGAGGGACCATGCGCAGAGCAGGGTGCCGCCTCCGATGAGGGCCTTTCGCCGGGGGAGGACATCAGAGACGCACACGGCGACGCAGTTAGAGACGAATTGGAGAGTGGAGGAGATGGCAGTCAGGCCAAAGGGGTTTGCTTGGCCGATGAGTTCAAAGTAGTATGTCTGGTAGGTGTCTGGGCGATGTTAGATCACGTATACTTTGCACGTAACGATAGAGTGACCCAGGTAGAGACATACTCGCAAAGTAGCCGCCAGAAAAGTTTTGCGACTGAAGACCAAGGACGGCCACAAGAGTCCGGGCGCGGTGCTCCTTGGAGAAGATGGCCCTCCACGACGTCTGCTTCGCCAGACTCGCCTCTCCCGCCACAATCTCTAGCTCTGACTTGATAAAGTCGAGCCTCTCCTTGACGTCGGCGTCTTTGCCGTACAGCTTGATAATGGCCCGGCGCGCATCCTCCTCCCTGCCCCTCTTCATGTACCAGACCGGCGACTCGGGCAGGAAGGGCAGGCCAATAGCGAAGAGTGCCGGCACGAGGAAGGTCATGACAAAGGCGAGCCTGTAACTCCATTCGCCGGAGATCTTAGATGAGCCGTAGCCAGTGAGTGACGAGAGGAAGAAACCGAGGACGATGATGATGTTGGTCAGGGAGCTGAGCGAGCTCCGGAGGGCGGCAGGTGCGTTTTCGGTCACGTAGAGGGGGGGAGTGACGGTTGAGAGACCGACCGAGAAGCCTAGGAGCAGCTTCGAGACGAAGAGCACGGGCAGGCTCGGGGCGAAGACGAGGGCAAACGACGAGGAGAGCGATAGTATGACGGCGCACCAGAGCATGAACCGCCGCCCCGTGTAATCCGCAAACTGGCCCGTCAAGAAGGCACCAAAAACCTGACCAATCGTACTCGCCGCATTCCACAATGACTGCCAAAGCGCCGGAATAACATGCTGATCCCCGGCGGCATAGTACTCGCCGTAGGCCTTCCTGAACTCGGGAAAGGCAATGGCAACACCCGACAGACCGGCATCGTAGCCCCAGCCAAAGACGAGAGACATGATATACAGCGACCAGAGCACGTAGCGCCGGTCCTTCTTGAGGTTGGCCCAGAGCTGTTTGTACTGCTCCTTGGGAGTGAGGTCCCTAGAGACGGGCATTTTTGCGCGGGCAGACTCGTCAGCGGGGACATGTTCGGCGAGTTCTGTGGTGGATGTCTTGGCCAGGTGGTCGGCGCTGATGGCAGGCGTCGAGTCGACGCTGGGTGCTTTCTTTAGTTCCATGCTGCAATTGGGAAGACCAGACGCTGAAAGAAAGGTATAAGAGAGGTATTATGGAGCAATGGCGCGCTGAAACTGAAAGGATGGTCGATCCTGGCATGGGCGATGCTGAACTTTTTATCCTCGCGCGGCCAGCGACACCGGCTGAAGACGAGTCCCTCTCTCGAAGCGTCCGAATGCAGCCCCTGCTATAGCCGAGTCTATAATCGTCTCCGCGGGTCGCCACGCGACGTCGTCCGGGGATCAGTCGTCGTCCCAGTTGCGCGGCTCAAGTTTTGAGGGTCTCGTCGAGGCCCCATGGGGAACGATTTTGGGGATGGGAGAAATGGCCTGGTGTTGTGATGGCATCAGCCAGTAGGGTGAATTTGCAAGCGGGAAATGTGGGCTTGAGGTGGTGTAAGTCGAGGGTGCGCTGCGGGACAAGGCGAGTCGATGGGTGAATTTCTATTGGACAGGGCGGGTTGAATTGAGCCGAACAACTTCATTTCGATACGAAGGGAGTCGTTGTATATTACTTTCCTGTTGGCCTAGGACTGAATGGAAAGGCTGCTCCGAGCCGTCAAGGCGGTCTCGGGGTCCGGGCCGGCTGTTGCAGCAGACCCCAGACTACCCCATGCGCCTCTCATATCCGATAGACTGGCTGTTGTGAGGCGGTGGGATAACGGGCCGATGAATACTATACACATCTATAGTTCGTAGCCCATATCTAGACCGCAAGTTTCTGCTCACACTTCCCTTCACTCACTCACTCATTCACCCTTCATCCCTCTCCCTCGCCATGGCCTTTGCCCGCTTCCGCCCAACCTCGCACTTCATCGCGCCGCACTCGTGGGCCAACGACCCCTGCGGCGCCGTATACGTCCCCGAGACGCGCGAGTATCTCGTCTGCTACCAATGGAATCCGGGCACCACCGACGGCGGCAACTGCGCGTGGGGGATGGCCCGCAGCAGCGACTTGGTGACTTGGGAAGACTGCGCGCCGGCGCTGTGGAACGGGACTTCGTACGACGCGCTGGGTGTCTTCTCAGGGTGTCTCGTCTCGCGGCTGGTGGACGGGCAGCGAGTGCTGTTTCTCTTCTACACGAGCGTCTCGGGGCTGCCGATCCACTGGTCGAAGCCGTACGCGCCGGGTTGTGAGACGCAGTCTGTGGCTGTTTCGACCGATTTTGGGAGGACGTGGCAGCGGCATCAGAGCAATCCATTGGTGAGGGCGCCGCCGAAGATGGAGGCGACGACGGGCTGGCGCGACCCGTTTGTCTCGGAGTGGGCTTCACTTTCAACGCTCATGGGCGTCAGCCAAGACACCAATTACATGATGATTGCATCTGGTGAGCGCGGCCACGGATCGCAAATACACCTCTACACTTCCAACGACCTGCTCAGCTGGCAGCATTTAAGCATCCTGCTCGATGTCAAAACAGGGTCCAAAATTTCGGAAGACAGCGATCTCGTGTTTGGGATGAACTTTGAGTGCGCAACATTCATGACGATTGGCCAAACAGACTACATCATTGTTGGCGTCGAAGAGAACGTGGACAGCGAGCGACACAACGGCCACTACACGGTCTGGCTGGCGGGAAGGCTGATGCTACGAGACGGCAAGCCGCAGTTTCGCATCACAAGCCATGGGCTCGTCGACTATGGCATCCTGTACGCTGCCCACATCTTCCGCGACGGGCGGGACAGGCTTCTGCAGCTGGGCTGGGCGGACGAGGCGGCAAAGGCGTCCGTGGTCAAGGGCCAGGGCTGGGCAGGGTGTCTGGGACACCCGAGGGAGTTGTTTGAGATTTCGAAGCCCATCGTCGATGCAGCACATCGCACTCGCGAGTGGCAAGTTGATGAGGCTTCTGGACGTATGACAACTCTCGGGATTCGACCAGCCCAGGAGGTCGCAACACTCAGGGGCCAGCAGAGCGGAACCCTTGGCGACTTTGAGCAGCTCTGCTCCGAGAACTACGAGGTCGAAGCGACATTCACGAACCTGACGGGCTCAGAGGTACTCACATTCCACGTTCGGCAGTCGCCCAGCCGCGCCGAAGTCACCAAACTCATCGTCGACCTGAAAGCCTCCCAAATCACCATCGACAGATCGCGCTCCTCCGCCGCAAACCTCGGCACCAGCACCCCCGACGCGGGCACATTCAAGCTGCTCCCCGGCGAAGACCTCCACGTGCGGTTCTTTGTCGACGCGTCCCTGGTGGAAGTCTACGCCAACGAGCGGTTCGCGCTCACGTCGCGCGTGTACCCCAGCCTGGACACGTCGGTGCACGCTTCGTACGACTTTGGCGGGTTCGATGAGGGGAATGTGCGGTTTGCGTGCTGGGAGAATCTGCAGCCGGCGTGGCCAATGCGCGAGAAGGGGGTGGGAGCTGGGGATGTGAAGCAGAGGGCGAGGGTTGTTGCGAGTGAGCTGCCAGCACAGGTTCAAGTCTGCCTATGAGTGAGCATTGCCTGAGGCATCTTCTACAGGAGCAAGACTGTGTTTTTACGTATCATGTTGCGCAGATTTGAATGACAAAGCTACTAGTCCGGGCGATTTCATGTTCTCACAACACATGTTCAAGTGTCAGCATTGCCTCGTATGTTCATATGTGCCGCCTTGATGAGACTCGTGAGTAGGGAACTTAGTTGACCTTGGCATCATGCGATTGTACTGGACATGACAGGCCTTGCTCAACACGTGCTTTAATGAAGCGCCGAGAGCTCGAGTTCTCGTCTGCGGTCCGACGGACCCCGAGCGCTCACTTACACGATGCCCCATCGCCACCCAAAACTGTCTGTCGGTCCGACAGCCATTGGATAGGTAGGCCTTGAATAGGCTGTATCAGATGCCCTCGGCGAATCAAAATTTTCTAGCGCTGTCATTCAGGTAAACCACTAACTCCGTATTAGATCATGCCGCCCCCGCCCCAGACCCCATCGCATCAGCCTCTTCCCCGGACCGACGACCACAAGGTTCGGCAGGAATTGGCCAATGGAAATTCACCCATGGGAACCTGGACTCCAACTTGTAGATGGATTGAGACCCATCGTTTGTAGAGCTTTTTCGGAGAGTGTCAGTCTGCGGATAGCTAGCAAGTCGATATAAGAGAAACACCACATTTGAGTCTCGCCTCGCCGAAGACACCGATCTGCTCAGGCATCACCCCATCACCCTCCTAAGTTCCCTCACACTCTCCGCGAGGCTGCTAAGCGAGCCCTGCATTTCAACATGGCTTCGGCAAGGCCCCCGGTAAAAGCCTGGTGGAAGGAAGCCGTCGTCTACCAAATCTATCCCGCCAGCTTCCTCGACTCCAATGGCGACGGGCTCGGCGACCTCCCCGGCATCATCTCCAAGCTCGACTACATCCAGTCCCTCGGCGCGACCACCATCTGGCTGTCCCCAATCTTCAAGAGCCCCCAGAATGACATGGGTTACGACATCTCCGACTACCGCGACGTCCATCAACCATACGGCTCCATCCAGGACGTCGAGGCGCTCATCATAGGCTGCCACGAGAGGGGGATCAAGGTACTCCTGGATCTTGTCGTGAACCATACCAGCGACGAGCACGCGTGGTTTGCCGAGTCCCGCTCCTCAAGGACGTCGCCCAAACGAGACTGGTATTTCTGGCGAGATCCAAGGTTTGACGCAGACGGGAACCGCAGGCCGCCCAACAACTGGGCGTCCATCTTTGGCGGCAGCGCGTGGACGTGGGACGAGCACACCTCCCAGTACTATCTCTCCCTCTTCCTCCCCTCGCAGCCGGACCTCAACTGGGCCAACGAGGACATGCGCAAGGCCGCCTACGCAGACATGGAATTCTGGCTCGGCCGCGGCGCCGACGGCTTCCGCATCGACTCGATGAACCTCATGTCCAAGCACCGAGACCTCCCCGACGCACCCATCAGTGACCCGGACTCCGAGTTCCAGTCGGGCACGCTTTACTTTGCCAGCGGGCCGCGCATGCACGAGTACGTGCGCGAGATGCGCGAGCGCGTGTTTGACAAGTACGACTGCATGACGGTCGGCGAGCTGGGCTTCACCAAGGACGAGGAGAGCGTGGCGCGGTACGTCGCCCGCGAACGGCACGAGCTGAACATGGTCTTCACCGGGGACATTGTCGACATGGATTTCGGCGCCGAGCACAAGTATGGCCACGGCGAGTTCCGCGTCTCCAGGCTGCGGGAGATTACGAGCCTGTGGCAGCGCGCGATGCCCGAGTGTGACGGCTGGAACGCCGTGTACATGGACAACCACGACTCGGGCCGGTCGCTGTCGCGCTATGCCTCGGACCTCCCCGAGTACCGGAAAGACGCGGCCAAGATGCTAGCGACGTATCTCGGGACCCTGAGCGGCACGCTTTTCCTGCTCCAGGGGCAGGAGATTGGCATGGCAAACGCGCCCGAGACGTGGACCGCAGAGGACTACATCGACGTCGAGGGGCGCAACTACTACAACAGCGTCCTGGAGCGGCGCGGCGAGGGCGCCGACATGCGGGACGTGCTGCGCGAGATGCGCCTCAAGGCGAGGGACAACGGGCGTCTGCCGATGCAATGGGCCGCGGAGAGGCACGGGGGTTTCACGACAGCGGAGAAGCCGTGGATGCGAGCCAACGACGACTTTGCTGAGTGGAACGTCGAGAGGCAGGAGGGCGAGGTGGACAGCGTGCTGTCCTACTGGCGCGAAGTGCTTGCGTTGAGACAAAAGGAACAAGACATCTTTGTCTACGGCCGGTACGAGATGCTTCCTGTGGAGCGCAGCGGGGAGAGCGTCTTTGCGTACACGATGACTAGCTTCGACGGCAGAGCGGCCCTAGTGCTGTTGAACTTTTCGGATCAAGAGCATATCTTCATAGACGGCGGGTTTGAGGGCTGGAAGAAGCTGCTGGGGGGGAACAAGACGGCCGGTATCACGGGAGAGGGTGTGAAGCTGAAGCCGTACGAGGGCGCGGTCTACTGCAGCTACTAGCCAGCGGGCCAATGGCAGGCATGGATGCAATCAGTCTGGCTGACAAGAGGACAGCGTTGCATCTCGGAACCAGATGTATAGTAGATCCTACACGCGTCGCTGCTGCGCCGCATATAGAACAAGTTGCTTCGAATACTGGATATATTTCCGCGTCAGGCTTCACAACTCCATCGGCATACCGCCGACCGTGAGTGGCGTGGCTTCATCCAGAACACCATGGACCGCGTCACCATTGTGCTCGCGATAGCAGCGACCTACATCCTCCTCCGCCTCACGTACAACGTCTACCTGCACCCCCTCCGCCGCTTCCCGGGCCCTCTCGCCAACCGCGCCACCGTCCTCCCGAAGCTGTACCACCTCCTGAGCGGCACCCTCCCCTATCACGTCACAGACGCTCATACCCTCTACGGGGCCGTCGTGCGCATCGCCCCCGACGAGCTCGCCTTCACCGACCCGCGCGCATGGAGGGACATCTACGCCCGCAAGCCGGGCGAGGGCCGCGCCGAGCTGCCGCACGACATGGCCTTCTACAACGCTTCCAACCACCAGCCCGCGTCGCTCCTCGCCTGCGCGCGCGAGCAGCACGACCCCGTGCGCAGGCTGCTCGGCCCAGGCTTCAGCGAGCGGGCGATGAAGTCCCAGGAGGAGGTCATCGGCGGGTACGTCACACTGCTGATGCGGCGCCTGCGCGAGAACTGCGCCGAGGGCGCCGCCACAGTGGACATGCGCGACTGGATCGCCTTCTGCACCTTCGACCTCATCGGCAACCTCGCATTCGGGTCCGACTTCGGGTGCCTGCGTGACAGCGCGTACCACCCCTGGATCGCGCTCATCCTCGGCAGCCTGCGGGACATGGCGGTCCTGCAGGTGCTCCGCGCGCTGGGCCTCCTGCGCGGCGCCATGTTTGTCATGCGGAAGCTGGGCATCGGCTACAAGGCGCTGCGGATGCACGTCGAGCTGAGCGACAGCAAGACGAGGCAGCGCATGGAGCTGGGCACGGGGCGGGACGACTTCCTCGATGGGCTGATCGCGGCGGGCATGGACTTTGAGCAGCTCAAGGAGAATGGCAGTCTGCTCATCGTTGCGGGAAGCGAGACGACGGCTACGCTGCTCACGGGGGCAGTGTTCCTCCTGACGACGCATCACGATGTACTGGACAAGTTGACAAGGGAAGTCAGGGGCGAGTTTGAAACCGAAGACGACATCACCCTCACCAGCGTCAACCGCCTCGCCTACATGCTCGCTGTGCTAAAAGAGTCCCTCCGCTGCTACCCCCCCGTCGCCATCACCGCCCCTCGCGTCGTTCCCCCGGGCGGCTCCGAAATCGCCGGCCACCCCGTCCCCGAAGGCACCGTCGTCGGCGTCTGGCACTGGGCCATGTACCACGATCAACAGCTCTTCACGGACCCCTACCGCTTCGACCCGGACCGGTGGTTCCAGCCGGGCAGCGGCAGGTACGCAAATGACCGGCTCGACGCTGTGAATGCGTTCCTGCTGGGCCCGCGGAACTGCATCGGGCAGAACCTGGCGTACGCAGAGATGCGGCTTATCCTGGCACGGCTGGTCTGGGGGTTTGACATGCGGATCGTGGAGGGGAGTGGGGGGTGGTTGGAGGGCCAGAAGAATTATCTGATGTGGGAGAAGCCGGAGTTGCGTATGCATCTCACACCGGTGAGATGACGGGTGGCCTGCTCTGAGATGGTGGTGGCTGCCACTGGGGTGCAGTCGGCACGTACGGACGTGAATTACAAGTGACGTTCAGCAGAGCTTCTTTTCTGCATCAGATGTGCTTACACGCGGTGGATGCTCGCATGATTCAGAAAAGCATTTCCTGCTTGTATGTTCGGATATACTGGACGGCTGGAGGAGTCGGTACTATATATGGATGCCACGGCATTGGGCTTGGCAAGCATTCATAGCGTTGCTGAAGCATGATGCACCTGGAGACGCATACCAACGACGTAAATGCTCTATGCAATAAATACCTACGCAGTCCTTCTCGATGCAGACCGGAGCTTGCTGCAGTACTCTAAGTTCGGCATGCCCCTCACATCTGTCCTGAACCCCTCCTCTGACACCATATCGTCAAACCTGACCAAGTCTGCCACCCTCGCATGAGTCGCCTCAAAGCCTCCATCCTCCGAGTTCATCATAATGCAACGCGGCTGGGTCCAAGCAGAGCCAAAGTCAATGAGCTTCCCGCACCGGAAGTTATCCTTCCGGATGTCCCGATTATAAATCTTGAGCTTGTTCAGCCGCCTGATGTCTCTCAGAACCTTCCTCAAGCTCTTTTCATTGATACTAGGGTCTGATGACGCCAGTTCTTTGACAATCGCGCGAATTGGGCGTTGTCTTGGCGATGATGGGTCGTCATCCAGACAATACTCTTCCAAGTCCACGCCGCTCTCCTCCAATACTCTCCTATGCTTGTCTCGCAAGTATAAATGTCCATGGCAAGGGATCACGAGGTCTCGCTTTAGCCGCCCCCTGCGTTGCTCCGCCTTGATTCGACCGTAAGCTCGACATTCTGCGAAGAAGGGGTCGTTGTGATAGGCGACGGTCTGAGTAGTAGTGGGTTTGTCGACAATCGTTTCCCAAAAGTCGCGCGTATCTTCCGGGTTGAAGAACTTGAACTGCACATTCGTGGCCCTATTAGCTTGATATAACTTATTCGGCGTATACTCACTTACGACTTTGAGAGCGTATGCCTGCGACTTGATCCTGACTTTGAACACATATCCCTGTGACCCGTTCTCGGAAAAGCCGTCTCGATATCCGTCAATCCTCCCGAGCCACTTAATTGGGGCACCTTGGTGAGGAAAAGGCTGTAGTTTGGGACCATCACAGGGCGGGAGATCCTCTAGAGAGAGTGCATGTGTGTTGGTCATTCTCTTTCTTCTGCCAGGTATTTTGGGCAAAGGCAAGCTCGGGTGCATCAATCTGTCTGTGGGTTATGCCGTACTTGATCCGCCGGGACCTCAGCGGCTGGCACCTCTTTATGACATTGACACGTGGTGTGTCATAATAGAATGGCTTCACGAACCAGCTTTAGATTGGTTGTGATCAGCTCGCGTTATTTAGCACTTCTTTGTGCAGAAGGCTCGGCTTTGTGAACAAGGCTCGGACAAAGTACTCGCTTCTTTCCAGTCTGACGCGTATGGGCATGATAAGAGTAGTGAGCTGTCCATCACATCTTCTCCTGTCATGGCTTACTTGAGACGCAACTTCGAGAAAATGAGCAAAGCAACCTCTATCCCTGAATTACTCACCAAGGAAAATCCTAAAGTTAATTACAGGAAACCCAAAAGCTCGCTGGACTAAATTTGGCTTGACTTCAACACCCCTAGGCAATTGAAAAAGTGGCATGAATTCAGCTTCGAGACTCTGAGCAGATGTACGGCGGCAGTCTGGTCAATGCGGCCCGCGAGCGACGCTCTTCACTACCACACTATCCTTCCTTGTCACCTAGGACTGACCATGTAGTATGTTGTGAAAATACCACATTGCACATTCTGACGAAATGGACTCATAGTATCGTCCAATCGGCTCTGGGTGCCGTTCAGGAAGCCTTCAATGCTTGCGAATGGACAGCTTCCCTTGGAGTACCAGGCGAGGCGCAAGATGCAAGAGGCACTCCAACCTGTGATGGCTCTAGCCTAGGAAAATCTTCCCTGTCAAGGTAAGCCACAAAAGCCGGACGACCGCGGATGAAACTTTACCCTGATGCAGGCACAACCCCTCACTTGTTAGACACACGGAGCCGCCCTCCTCTCTAGCGCATTAGAGAGGCTTCTAAAAAGGTACGAGCCGGCCTAGAAGTGAAAGAGCTCCAACGCCCTACGTATCTTAGACGATGAAGGCCGGTGGAAGGACGATTTATCTAGAAGCAATGCCGCCATGCCAATACAGCAGGCGTTTACGTATTGTATAGACTACGAATGTTAGTATGGCTACATCTTGATAACTCTAGAGCCTTTATCTTTAGGATCAAACCTCGAGATTTAGCCCCCGGTCAGAGTCTGCTCGTTGTCATCCTCGAAGCGCCGAGCAGGCGCGAATTGGAGGCCCTTGTTCTCGGGGAGCTGGGCGTAGTAACGATCCATGCTCCAAGTATGCTCACTTCCGTAGGGGTACCGGAACGGAGGCGGCAGCTTGTTCTCTGCCTATATCTTCTCTAGGACCCCAGACGGCGCGGCGATAACGAAGTTGAACTCGGAGCGATGAGTTATGTCAGGCAACGTGTACTTGCTAACCATGGGCTCGTTGCGATTGACCTAACCTTCGCATACATGGCCGGGGTTGGCGAAAGGCATGCCGTAGCCCTGAAGGTAGGCATGAGACCCTTCCATGAGGGCGACCTTGAGCAGTGAGAGTTCCTTGGTCGTGCTAGGCAGCCTCTCCCAGGTGTACTTATCGGCATCCTAGAAGATAGCGAAGGTCTTGCCGCGGGGAAATGTAATATAGAGCTAGTATATATCGGTAGGAAATGGGACGCTAGTCCTGCGGTCCGCTGTGTCTGGTTAGATATGCTCGGGTAATACAAGTTAGGTGACATAGTGAGATAGCTTACCTCTATAGCAGACGCCGAACCCCTGCTCCTCGTTCTCTCCGCCTAGAGGGATCTCGAGCCTAAAGCCGAGCTATAACGTGCCCTCACTCTCCTTATGTGCCATAAGCATACTCTTCACCTCCGTCGGCAGCCTAAGTCTATGGCCGCCAAAAAAAAAGCCTTTAATCTAAAGCGCACACGGCTTCAAGAAAGGGGCGGTAAGTGGAGTGCCCGCACTCGTCGTAGCCTCAGGACTAGCCTGAGCCTTGCCTTTCTCCTCGTCAGACATGGCGCAACACACCAAGGTCGAGGACTTCCCTGCAACCTAGAACCCGCTTAGACTCCCTCGAGACCGCAACGTGCAAGAACGCGCTATAGTACCCTACTCTTACGAGTCAGGGTGCTTGGCACTCGAGTTCGTCATCTACGAGCTAGAGGAGACAGAGTCGTACCTCACCAGGTGGCCGTCTCGTCGAAATAGAAAGAAAAAGAAAACGACGATAGACACACGGTCTATTAGCGCGGCGGCAGCGAGGGGGACGCGGCGATAAAGCGGATAGTCACTTCGAGAAGTGACTGGGCGTACGGCGGCGGAGGGTTAGAGAAGAAAGAGATGTTACCTTGTGCACGAGGCGTGGTGTTTTCTCACTACCTAGGTACCTAGGTACTTCGAACCTAAGGCGCTTAATAGGTCACGGGGCACTGAAGTTAACTACTCAAGCCGATACTACTGGCCTTGCTGGCATTGCTAGTATCGCTGGCATTGCTAGTATCTTTAGTATCGCTAGTATTTCTGGCATTGCTAGTATTTCTGGCATTGCTAGTATCGCTGGCATTGCTAGTATCTTTAGTATCGCTAGTATTTCTGGCCTTGCTAGTAGTGCTGGCCCTGCTAGCATTACTGGCATTGCTAGTATTGTGTGTTTTATTCTGGTCGCTCTCTTAATAAAGCAGGGTTGGCCAGGCCCCGATAACTGCGCGAAAATGAAATACTAGGAATATGTCGTGCTTATAGTGCTACAATACCTCAATATAAATGTCTTAAGGAAAATTTCCCGTTTTCTCTTGAATAGACACTACTAAGTGCGTGACCCCACCTCGTGCGCACCCCCTACAAGCGCGCACTTTTTAACGCATGCGCACGATATTGCAAGAGGCAACACTTATCAAATTAAAAGCCTCTTAAAATAGCATAATTATAATAAAAATCTTACTCTAATTACCATTCTAAGCATATTCTAGTAAAGTTATCGTTATTTATAGTTTGTTGGGGTGATGGTGCAGACCCCAGGACACTGGGTCGGGAAAAACACAAAAATAAGTGGAGGGATAACCAGGGGTCAGAGGGACTGTCAGAGCATAAAAGGGACATCTAGGTCCCTAGACCACATAGTCCCTTATGTTCATCATCCATTCAAGCAGCTATCCTAGCAGTAGAATGTCACTCTTGGTTTTTCCTCCGATTTCTTAGAGACGGCTATCGTTACTACTCATTATTAATTACCCTGACTTATACGATATATTAACGCTACCTTAACGGGCGCCTGCTCGACGGCTAGCATGATTTATACCGCAGACGCGGCTTGTGCTATTTACACGCTCCGCGACTTACACGGCTAGCCGACTTAGATAGTTGCCTGACTTACACGACTGGATGACTTACACGGCACCCGTTGCACTTGGCTTTTGGTGTGTTCTTTCGTCCTCAACAAACTATATAAAGTCATCTATCGTATAGCTGCCGTGGCCGTTAATAACGAGTAACCGGGCCTCCGAGGTATCTTAGGGCGCTATTTCCGGGATAAATACTTTCTCTAGCTACTTAATAGCAATCTCATTGCTAGTCTAGCCATTCTTAGACGTTGTGAATTGCTAAAGGCGATTGAATTCGCGGTTGAACTATTGTTGTTAGACTGAGGCGCCTTTAAATATCACGACCGGCGTCAAGGCGCGTGCCATAAGTCTAGGGGCTCTAATGCACTTAATTATCGTAGTCTAATTCCGTGATTAGCTACCTTTTATATAAGCCCGCTTGGGATTAATCTCGGATGACCCTATAACGAGTCTATTGACGCCTATTCCTTCTATAATCCCGGTCTCGTTAGTATTATAGATATTCGCTAGCCGGATCTAATCAAACGTATCGTAAAGGTCGAACTAGGTATTAATTGCATCGGGATTGGCTCCGTTAATCCTTGCTATCTCAATCCGTGCCCTAATCTTAGTCTTTACATCCGGATTGCGGCGGAAAAAGGCATCTAGCTAATACCGGCCAAGATCTTAGGTATCTCCTTTGCTGATGAGTAACTTAGATGCGATATATCTAACTTGTCGGTGCGTAGGGCAATAGCCCAGGCTCTCTTGAGACAATATCTATATTACAAGGCGTCTCTTTTTATTAACTGAGAGTCTCTAACGGTCTTGTTGAGCAATTGATTGACGCTAGGCGCCGAGGAGCCGTTTTCGGAGTGATGATTCTAGGATCCCGTATTTTGCGGCCGCCTTACGTAAGGATATTCCGTTCAGTCTCTCTTCGATCGCGGCTTCAATATCCGCTTCGGTATATAGAGGTATTTTATATTGTAATGTAGAAACGTGGCCTTAATTGAGGATCTTAGAGATACGGTGTGCAAGTGAAGAGTGCGTACTTGTGGGGGGTGCGCACGAGGTGGGGTCACGCACTTAAAGTTGTCTGCCTAATGACCGCGCGGGGTCAGTCGATAATAACTTGCACTTGAGGCAGGCACGACATATCAATACCTTCTTAAACATGGGATTAGGGCAAACCCACACGCAAAGTATTTTACTCATTCTTGAGAAGCACAAGTCTTAGAGATTGTTCCGTAGATGTCGTCTTCGGGATTTTCTTTTACTTTTGAGAGACTTTAACCGCCGCGCCGCCCCTTTCGCCGCCCCTTTGTGCAGAGTCCAGACTGTGTCTACATCGTGTCGTGTTTCGCGCCCGCGCCGAGACGCCGTCAGTGCCGTCGCCGTTCGTTGTCCGTTTGCCGAAGATGAGCCTGAGGTTCCCGCGCTGGTGCTCTTAAGGATTCTCTCGGCTTCGTTCTGGCCCCGCCGTGGCAACCCTCCCCCGACCATCGACTCTCTCTCGACGCCATGGTTTCCGACGCACGACAAGCGTAAAGACGCCGGTCGGCCAGAAGAGACTTGGACTGCGACTGTCCGTCGAGTCTCCAACAGTAGGTTGCGGTGCCCCTTGAGAATAATGTGTTGCCCGCTGACACCTTGCAGATACCGCGCTGTCAGAGATTTCCGGCAATATGAGCAAGACGGGCGTGTCAACTGCATCGACAAAGCGCCGCAAGAAGCAGCGCCGAGACGACCCAAAGTCGGCCAGGCCTGCATCGATAGCCTAGTCGACGAGGATGCCGTCGATGAAGGTTGGCATGACCGAGCCCGCCGGCCTAGAGTCTTTCGACCCCGTGAGACACATCGACCTAGATAAATGTACAATTACGATCGACACGATCACAACCAACATGGCGATGTGGAACTATCAACAGGACTCCTGGCCACAAATCTGGGAAGTTCTTGACACCGTGCCGCTTCGCCGCAATGAACTTGATAGACACCCCCGAGGCCACACTATCAATCGCCATACCGATGCGACTGGGAAGGGTAGGGGCCTGGTAGTACTCTCCATAGGTTCTTCATTTAAGTCCATCCGAGCGGTGATTGGCCTCGGCGCATGATCCCGCTCAATCGTCCGCACAGGGTGCAGGCTATCCTGTATGTATTTTCTGCACAGTGTAGACCTCTTGTTAAATGTACTCCAATTCTAGCCCCCAACTGTCTATTTCAATACCGCATCAAGGTAGTCTCCCACGTTACCTACAATGAGATTCCATACTATCCTCCCCTGGTTGTCGGCGTTTCTGGCCACTGTGACAGCCTCTCCTGTTCCGGCACCTGAACCACACCTTTGTTCAAACACAAGAAGTGGAGTCGATTACCGAAAAGTCTATCAGTTTCCTGAACGCACATGAGTTCACAACATAGCCGCCGCGCAAACGGGAATCTGCTCGTCACGCTGCGCGACGGGCCAGAGCTGTACGAAATCGACCCGCGGAAGTGACATCCCGCCAAGCTCATTCACCGCTTCCAGAGATACATAGTCGCGTTTGGTATCTCGGAGAGCGCCCCAGACGCTTTCTCCGTTGCTGTGGGAAACTTTACTTCTGCAGCTGGTGTTGTGCCAAAGTCATATCAACGGGTTCTTTATGTGACCACTCAGGGGCAATTGGATCACCCATCAACGACGCATTTACTGAGGGAGGCAAGGCAGTCGGCTGGATATTCAGTAGCTTGAGCTCAATGGAAGTGCTCTCTCACATGTACATGATGGACATATATTCTAGCTCGTGCCTCTGCCGAATCCGTTCACTGTATCAATCTTCTCCTTACTCGTTTGAGTGCCTTCTATGAAGAATAAATGCAGCCAGACATTACCAAAAGAATTTTCATGGCAAGCCCTTAAAATATCTCCCTTTGCTGCGCTGTGCCCTTTCTTTGTTCTTTCACACCCAGCAGAATGCTATTTATTGTACTCTGCCTGATATTCTTTTCCGTTCACCGGAAGCACATTCAACATGGCAATATCCACCCCTTGAATCACTCGCACCTACAGGCATTTAAGCTACGGCACAGCTGCGACCAAAGGCGGGGCATACATTGATTGCGAGCATGTCCCCTGCCTTGTGATGGCCGAGGAAGTCGATGCCGACACTCGTGCCGCAGATGCCGCAGAACTGATGATCTCGGGTCTTGGATGCGAACCGATAATTCTGCAACTCATCCCATCCGCGAATGTGCTCAATCTGGTTTCGGAAGACATAGGTCAATATGTAGCCATTCTTCTCACAGATGGAGCAATTGCACGCGGCGAAGTCGGTGGTTTAGAGGGGTTCGTGGAGGATCTTGGAGGTGGCGCCGCAGTGGCAGGCACATGTAACCAGATGTTTCCTGCTAGAGCTGTAGCCGCCGGAGCGTCAGCAGAGTCGGAGTTGCTCGGTTTCGACATCGTAGCGTATAAATTTGGTGCTTGATATACAAGGGGTTGTGTGAATCCAACCCCTCGCTTGCCGTTGATAAAGCATGTGAGGGCGAAGGCTCAGCGTGTATAAGATGACTGGTGTTAGGTGTATTATCGGTATTGCCCCGCATAAGCAAGGGGTTGGCTTGTTGGCTTGACGCTCTGGGGTGAGGCGTCGGATATCGGAAGGCATTTACCGTCCAATAGGTGTTGCATTGAAGCGCATGTGGTCCATTAAGCAAGTTCCTACGGAGTGGTTGGCAAAGAAAGTAAACCGACTTAAATCTGTTGACAGCATGCTCGTCATATTGGGATGAAGCCTACTACCTTGCATCACTTGACATAGCTTTGCACTCGGTAAGTGGTTCCATCGATCACGCACTCTAGTTGCTTATATGACGTAGGCAATTCACGAGGCTGCGTGTGAGGCAACATGTCTCATATTCAAATCCATCTTGCTCGACTGCTCGATGGAAAGGGATCTTTCGTATCTTGGAATGGCGTGCGGGTTCTTTGGCCGCGTGGTGGCCGCAGCAGACCCGCCCCTTGCATCTGTGATGAGTCTATTGAGGGTTGCGCACCAAGTCACGACCAAGCAGGAAAAGTCTACAAAGACAAGCCGGTGACCTTGTGGCTCTCAGCCGCAAGAAAGGGGTACTAAGATGGAACCGGGGGCACTAGGTTGTTCGCAACTCGGTCTTTATTTTCATTGAATGCTCCTTCACTTCCGGCTGCAAAAAGAGGAGACTGATGGGATCCTGAATGAATGGTCAAGGGAAGTGAGGGCTGCACGATGAGTTACGGGCATACGCGCACGAAGCCATGAGCTCTGTCAACCACGTCTTTGCACTGGGCAAGATGTATGATGTGGCACCCATATGGCGGCCATCTCGCCGTCATGCTTTACCATGTTTAATGTTCATGTCCCAACCAGGCTTTTACAATGGTCACAAGAGGGTAAACTTCAGCCCCTGACCATGTGCAACCAGCTCAGGCAAATGACCAACCGCCGCAGCTCACTCATCCTTGCTATACGGATCCTTGAAGAAAATCACCTGCACCGTGATATCATCCCTCACATACCGGCTCAGCGGGGAATAGGCCGTCATGGCCCCGCAGAACATGCCCCTGCGGCGCCCCCCCAGCGCGTTCTTGACGAGACATACGGCCGCGCTGTCGAGGTCCTCGATGGCAAAGTCGGCCGGCGTCGCTTTCCAGCTCGCGTACCCGTCGTACCGGACGGTGAACCTGGACGGCGCGGGCGTCACCGCTTCGGGTTTCCCCGCCTTCCTGGCGGCGAGCCAGCGCTCGACGCAGGCCACGGCGTCGGCGCTGGAGATGACGTCCCACAGGCCGTCGGACGCGAGGATGGCAAAGTCAGAGGAGGACACCCGCCGCGTGGTGACCTCGGGCCGGGCGGTCACGTACGGCGGCGTCCTATACTTGGGCCGCGGCGCGTAGCCGAAGAGGCGGGCCTGCGCGGCGGAGACGTCCGCGCTGGGCCACTTCCAGCGGTGGTCGCCAAAGGCGCGCGTGACGGCGATGCCCATGAGACGGCCCGACTTGCGGTCGATCATGTCGGCCAGCTCGCCGGGGTGCTCCGCGTCGAGGCGCGCGACCTCGTCCTCGTTGAAGCCCGTCTGGTCCTTGCTCAGCGGCTCGGCGGCGTACGCGCCAGCCGCGGGGGACCAGGCGCCCAGGACGGCGCGCGAGTCGCCCGCCACGGCAGTGCGCAGTGTCGACGAGGCGGCGTCGTAGATGGACAGCAGGGCGCAAGAGCCCGCGATGGCGGGCGCGAGGGCGCGGATGCCCGAGGCGGCGCCGTGCTCGGCGGCCGAGGCCTCGGTGGCCTGCCGCGCGGCGAGCATGATGCGGTCGTCGAGGCGCGTGAAGGCATCCTTGATGGCGCTGTCGACCGTGTCCGCGTCGCTCGAGGGTGGGAGCTGGCCGAGGGCGCCGGAGACGTAGCGGATGAGGGCTTGCTTGAGGACCGCCGAGGTCGCCCAGCCGCTGCGAAGCCGTTAGACACGCACCACCCGTGAGGCCACGTAGACCGGCGATGCATGAACTCACGCGTGCCCGTCGTAGACGCCCGCATAGAGCGCCTCAGCACCACCCAGGCCCCGTCCGACGCCCACGGCCCACTCATCCTCGACGCGGGTGTTGCTCGCGACGCGCACCACGTCCACCCTGCCCTGATGCTGGCCGTTGGCAAAGACGAAGCTCTGCGCTTGCTCGCGGATCTTGGAATTGGAGGCGGCGAGGTCCAGCACCGCGACGGGCGACTCGACGGGGATGTCGGCCTCGGAGGCGGCAGAGGGGATGCCAGGGAGGCGGCTGGAGGCATGCGGTGCTGGCGCCGACGGGGAGATGCGGATGCTGATGCTGCTGTCACTGCCAAGGTAGTAGCCTGCTCCTCCGGCAGCGAGCAGCCCGATGGCCCAGGGGAGCTTGGCTGGGCTCGTCCGCGAGGAGGTCGAAGAGTGCCGTTGGAGAGCACATGGCTTCGATGCTGGTCGTTGGGCGACGAGGCGCGCCACGCCGGCAGCTCGTCGAAACATGGCGGTTCTCGATCAAACGACAAGATCAAAACATTATACCATCAACAGACCTGACGTTCGTTCCTCAACTCTTGAGTCGTGAGGTGAGATTGTAGTTCACGGCATTGGTTGGTGGCTGGTTGCCACATGGGGAAATGAACGGGCGGGGAACACAGGATGATGTACCGTAATCACGCCAACCTCGGATGAACGGCATGGCCTGCCTAATTGTATGCTCGTGACAATATATGAACAATCCAGCAATCCCAACAGCATATTGAGGTTCGTACGAAACTTGGTGCTTGGTATCTCGCCCAAAGAGGGAAGCATACTTTGCCTGCGAGTCACTTCATGAGCGGCATTTCGAGTGAAATGAAGCAACTTGGTTGCGCGATAGCTGCTAGACCGCGACCTCGTGAGTGTCAGACCTTCCATTCTAAGTACATCGGCCTAGCTTAATCACTCATACCGAGCCTTGTCCGGACGCCAAAGACGAAGTACCTGGGCCAAGCCGAGCTCCTGACAGGAACCTTCAGCTCGTCCCCTCAACGCCTGCCAATCTCTTCCGCCTCGTCCTCCCACTCGCCATCCTCCTCCATCTGCTCATTCACCTTGTACTCGGCATCTCCCGCGAGGCCCTCGCTGTCAAACTCGTCCTCCTCCATGCCGCTGTAGTACTCATCCTCGTCGTCGTCGTCCTCCTCCCCGTCGCCGCCCTTCTTGTTGGCCGCCTTGGCCGCCTTTTTCTTCTCCACGTTGGCCTTTTGCTCCTTGCGCCGCGCTTCCTTCTCCTGGTTTCGCTTCTCCCATCGCTTCTCCAACTCCTTGATTTCCTCTTTGCTCTTGTGGATGTACTCGTGCCACATGACCTTGCCCGCGCACATGCCATCCTCCACCTTGGTCAGGCGGAGCCTCATGCGAGGTCCGAGTTCGATCAGCTTGACCCTCCTCCTCTCCACGTTATCCTCGCCCTCTGCCTCGGCTTCGCCACTTTGTTCCAACGCCAGGCGAGCCTTTGCCGACAGCACTCTGCGCGGAGCCGCGTCGGCGACCTCGACCTCGGCATCGGTGTCGACCTCGCTGCCGCTCGTCGCGTCCGTCGTGTACCCTTCCTCATTCTCGCCTATCATGTAGTCCGCAATGTCTTCCAGCTTCCCCAGGTTCGGCATCTTGTTCTGGCGGCTCGACTTGGTGGCCATGAACCTTTCGGCGGCGTTGATTCTGCGCAGCTGTTTCGAGACGCCCGTCGACCTCGTGGTGAGGGCGTAGTGCCTGAAGTTGAGAATAAACGTGCCGTCGTCTTCCTCGGACTTTTCGCGGTTCAGCAGCAGCACTCGTCGGATCGTCTTGAGAGGCGTGACTTGAGGGTTGATGGGAGGGAATAGCGACTGGAAGGTGGTGGTGGCCAGCGATTCGAGGTGCTTGGGGACCTTGGACTTGGCGTCTGCGCCGGGGGAGGAAAAGTTGTTCATGACCAGCTGTTCGTGTTAGCCTGGTGTTGATGGCAACAGGGACGTCCGTCTTACCAGAGGAGGCGCGAGGAATTCCTTGCCGCCGCCGCGGGGATGCTTCTGGCTCCTCTGCACATCCTTGCATAGCGAGTACTTTTCGACGCGGAAGTGCATCGTCGGCCCTCGAGGCGCCAGGGCAACGCGCAGGTTCGTGTTTCCGCCCTCGGACCGCGAGAACATCATCATGTGCGTCACGCCGAGGGGGCCGCACATGACGACGTAGTCCTTGAGCCTGTTTGCCCTCCTCTCCTTCAGCCGGCTGGCCGTCCCCGGCTCCATGACCTTGCGCACGTCTGTCGCGAGCTGGCTGATGCTGGATCCGACCTCGCCGGCGCCGATCCGGATGACCATGCTCTTGGGGTCGCGCGCCGTCGCATGGCCCGCGGCGGCCGTCTCCGGGTTGCTGGCCCCGACGTGGGTTCTCTTCTTTGTTCTTCTCCGTGCCATTGTGAAGTCGTGATATGGTGATGGTCAATGCAACCTCCTGGTAGAGTCTGCGGCGATCAATGGCAGCTAAGAAAAAAAAGTTTGGCGGGGACTCGCGATAAGAGCACCCGCACGTGCGATAAGCTGCCCCGCTAAACTTTTGTTCCTTCGATTTTCTAGACCAGCCTTCAGCTTATTCACCTCTTCACCATTATCAGCCCTCGCCGTCGCCACATCCTCAGTCAGACGCATCGACACAATGGGTGAAGTCAAGCGGAGAAAGGTCGCGCATGACGCGCCCAAAAAGAAGCATGCGCCCGAGAAAAGCGCTCCCGCTGTGTCCCCAGAGTCCACCGAGGAGTCTGCGACAGTCGACGGCGCACCAGTCGACGAGTCTGAGCCAATCGAGGAGGAATCTGAGGAACCAAAGACTTTCAAAGATTTGGTGCGTGCTGCTCCCGTGTGCCCCGCGAGGTGCCGTCGCTGACATTCTCCAGGGAATCGTAGATTCGTTGTGCGAAGCCTGCGAGGCCCTCAACTACAAGTTTCCGACCCCGATCCAAGAAAAGTCCATCCCCGTCGCTCTACAGGGCCGTGATATCATCGGCCTGGCCGAGACTGGTAGCGGAAAGACGGCGGCTTTTGCGCTCCCCATGCTGCAGGCGCTTCTCGACAAGCCCCAGCCGCTCTTTGGCCTCGTCTTGGCTCCCACTCGCGAGCTGGCGGCTCAGATCGGCCAGGCGTTCGAGGCCCTCGGCTCGCTCATCTCCCTCCGCTGCGCCGTCATTGTCGGAGGCCTGGACATGGTGCCGCAGGCGATCGCGCTCGGCAAGAAGCCGCACGTCATTGTTGCGACCCCGGGTCGACTGGTCGACCACCTCGAAAAGACGAAAGGATTCTCCCTGCGAACGCTCAAATACCTGGTCATGGACGAGGCTGATCGCCTGCTGGACATGGATTTCGGGCCGAGCATCGACAAGCTCCTCAAGTTCATCCCACGCGAGCGCCGCACGTATCTCTTCTCGGCCACCATGAGCTCCAAGGTCGAGAGCTTGCAGCGCGCCAGCTTGCGCGATCCTGTCAAGGTCAGCATCAGCTTCAACAAGTACCAGACCGTGTCGACCCTCCTCCAGCATTACGTCTTCGTACCACAGACCAGGAAGGACACGTATCTCATCTACCTCGTCAACGAGTTTGCCGGCAAGTCCATCATCATCTTCACGCGAACCGTCTATGAGACGCAGCGGATAGCCATCTTCCTACGCACACTCGGCTTCGGCGCCATCCCCCTGCATGGCCAGCTGTCACAGTCGTCTCGGTTGGGGGCTCTGAATAAGTTCCGCGCCGGCACGCGGGACATCCTCGTCGCCACCGACGTGGCCGCCCGTGGTCTGGACATCCCCAAGGTCGACGTCGTGCTCAACTACGACCTACCCATGGACTCCAAGACGTACATCCACCGCGTGGGACGTACCGCGCGTGCGGGCAAGTCCGGTGTCGCGCTGAGCTTGGTCACCCAGTACGACATCGAGGTGTACAAGCGGATAGAAGCAGCCATGGGCAAGGAGTTGGAGGCGTTCCCCACGGAAAAAGAAGAGGTCATGACCTTTCAGCGCAGAGTCGAGGAGGCGCAGCGACACTCAAGGAACGAGATGAAAGCGCTGATGGACAGCCGGGAGAAGAAGGGATTCGGAAACAGACGGGGCAAGACGGGCGACAAGAGGCGGCGGGACGAAATGGACAAGGACGTCGGCTAGGAGCTCGCTGCGGCTCGAATTTCCACGTCCAACCAATACCCAGATAGTTCTTGTCGTATTCAGGCGTTTAAAAAGCAAATTGATTCTACACATGACCACTCCCTTGTCCAGTGGCATAGCGACTCCCGAAGCCCGTCATTCCAAAACCAACAAGCAACGACAACAGTGGTACGTCTCGAGCCAGTACTCGGGTCGGCTGCGCTGTGACGACGTCCTTGCAGATGCATCTAGGACTATAGTGTTCTCCGTAAGTGTACTCCGTACTGCTACCAGAATCTACCAATTTACGATATCCAGGCCATTTCCCGTTCCGTTACAATACAGTACAAAAGCGCGTGTTGCGTCAGCGCCCTCAAGAACCTGGGCAAGGACAGCGACGTCAAGGTGGAGGGATAACGGTGGCGATCCAGACCTTCGCAAAAGGATAGGGGCGGGGTGCTGAAACCCGGTTGGTTGTGACACGGCATGGCGACTTCTGCCTCTTGACGCCCTACGCCTCAGGCTGTTCGCGATCTGACGATCGAGCTGCCTCGGCCTCGGCCATCTCAGTATCGTCGTCGCCCTCGTCCTCCTCGCCCTCGTCATCCTCGCCCTCGCGCTCTTCATCTTCGTCAGCGTCGTCTTCCTCGGCTTCATCCTCGCCGACCTCCTCCTCGGTTTCATCCTCGTCGTGGCCTTCGCTCTCGCTGCCAGCCTCTTCGCCGCTCGTCTCATCGCGCCCGAGGTTGGGGAACAACAGGCCCGGGGGGACCTCCTCGTCGTAGTCGTCAGGGAGATCGGTGAGGTCGCTCTCGTCGTCTGCAGAGTCGTGAATGCTCCCGACCTCCGTGTCGTGCCCTTCCCTGTCATCAGCTCTCGACTCGTCGTGTTCCTCGTCGTCGCCGGCTGCTTCATGCGCATCTGCATCTCTCATTTCCTCATCGAGGTCCTCGCCAGCTTCCCTACGGACCTGTGCGTCTGGCCCCTCCTCATCGTCGTCGTCGCTGCCGGCGTCGCTGACCGCTACAGCTGGGGTCTGACTGCCGCGCTTGCTGGAAACGCTGCCGACCCGACTCTTCGTGATGGCCGCCTTTGGAGCTTCCATGACGCGAATCACGGCCTGCTCGGCCTTGCGCAGGACATCGGGCCTTCTAACTGCCCTGCGAGCCCGCGCTGATGGTTCGGCTTTGTCGGTCTCAAGGGGCGTGGCACTTTCAGTGTCGAGTCCGTTGGGCGGATTCAGGATGCTGCTGAGTGAGCTTGGGGGCTTCGCGTCGGCCTGAGCGACGGCCTCCAGCTGAGCCGCCACCTCCTTTGCGTGATTCCGCTCCGCGATGACCTTGCTTGGCTCCAGACCAGGCAGCGTCTTCCAAATGTCGACGTATATCGTTGCATAGCAGTCGTTGATGAGATCGTCAATCAGCGCCACCTTCATCAGGTTGGCATTCAGCTTTTTTAACTCAACCGCTTCCTTCATGCAACCGAGAGCTGGTATGTGCGGTCCGTCGCCGGCTGCCCACTCTGTGATCCGTTCGCTGATAATCTCGAATTCCTCATTCGGCAGCGACTTGAACACCTCTTCATTCGCGTGGCGCACGTCAAACGCCCCTCGGAGGAGCTTCAGATATGCCACGCAACACGTCTGCCATAGATCTGTAAAGTGATAAAAGTCTACGCCCTTCTTTCGGAGACGTCGGAGAAGCAGCTCCAGGTTTGTCCGATCCTTCATGATAAGAAGCAGTCTCGTCATGAACCGCACATACTGTTCGGTGAAGACGTGGTGTCGACCAGGGCGCTCGGCATCGCATTTCCACACGTTCATCACCATGGTCTTGGTGAACATGTTTTCCTTGAGTATGGCAAATGCGGCCTTGGCCTCGACGAAGTTATCGCCGCCCTGAGTCGTGTAAACCTCTTCATATAGGATCTTGGCATGTCGCATGACGATTCGGTGATGCCAATTGGACTTGTCCTTTTCCCGCAGCTTGGTCAGGTTGCGAATGATGTACTCCTCCCAGTCCTCCGGCTCGGCAAATGATATGTAGTGGTCATCTGGGTGAAGTGCAACACCGAACGGCTGCTCGGAGAGAATGGCAGCCGCATCTGCCGCAGGCATATCGCCGCGAATGACCATCTTGTGTAGGATGGAGGCGATTTTGTAGTGTGGCTCCAGGATCGGGTCACTATTCCGGGACTTGCGCGCATTTGTCGCCACCTCGATGGACTTCTTGAGCGTGCTGAGGACGAGTTTCGATGTCACCACGGCCTTTTGATCCGTGCTATCCAATTGCTCCACCGGAGTTTGGTGCATCTTCCAATAGCACTTGGCCAGCATGTACGGATTCCTACTCACAATTAACACTGAACATTCGAGGGAAGACTTGGGTTACTCACTTCCAGTTGGTAGGGCATCTCTCCATGGCCATTCTGAAGAGCTTGGCGGCGAACTTCCAGACCTTGTACTCGGTCATCTGGTCATGAAGTATCCTCTTGAATGTGCCAGCACCCATGTTCTCAATAAAAAACCTCTCCTGATCAGAGTGCTCGAAAGGCTCCATGGCAAAAGGCTCTCGGCTGGAAGAGTATAGGCGCATGGCGAATTTGTGGTACAGATCGTGCAGTGGATCTCCATCGTTGACCTCCACGTTGACGTGCCGCGAATTAGACAGGGCAAGCGTGTAACAATGGATTGCGTTGCGTTGGAACTTGACCAGCTCTGTCCGATCCTTATTCATTTTGTCTGCGGTCCACAGCACGGACTCGTCAAGCTCGTAGTCGAAGCATTCGGCGAGACGAAACCAAGCCTCCCAGTTGTCCGCGGTGAATTGCAACTGCAGCCTCAGAAATGTCGCACCAATTCGCAAGTCGTCTGTGGCTCCGGGAGTTTGCCGGCGATTCAAATCGACGGCTTTGAACTTGGTCAAGGCGATCATGCCGAGCAAGAAAAACCACCCATGTGTAGCAAGGACGGCCTCGGGCATATTGGCGCCGACTGCATCCACTGCAATGCTGCCAGTGAGTGCCTGGTACAGCCGTAGGGGATGGATCGGCTTCTTGAGTATCTCGGTAAAGTTGCGCAGGTTGTGTATCATCTGCGGCGTCGATTTTGGTTGTCCGATGGTCTGCTGCATGTGCTCAATGGTCGTCTTCAAGTCGGACTTGAGTAGATCTTTCATTGGCATCCGATTGGCGAGAATCATAATCTTTTCGACAAACAACATGGCCTGCTTCTTTTCCAGCTTTTCATATGGGCAGCCGTGATCCTGGACTTCCCATAGGCCAACACCGAGCTTCAAGCCGTGCAGGTCGTAGAGCACCTGGCCGAGGTGGTCTTCCCAGTTTTCGACATTTTTCCACCTGAGAAGCTCCATGCGCATCAGTTTGAGGAATACCTTGTTGGACAGTTTGCAAAACTTGCGCAGGCCAATGGCTCGATGGACCGCGGCGAGGAAGTCTGCCAGGTCGTTTTCGGGAGAAATGGCTCCCTCCTGCTGGGGCAGGCCGGCCTTGAACAAGGTGTACTGCAAAGACCATGTGCGGACCTGCATTTCCCGAAGCTTGTTCACCAAAGACATGAAGGTACTGTTGCCCGAGGGAGCAGAAGCGATGCCGAGACGAACTTCATCTTCACAAAGCGGCGCAACGTGAAGGATGCAGCTGACCTTGGCCAGAGCTCTGGAGCTGGACCTGATGTGATCCTCGTCGATAATATCAAAGGAGCTGCCGTCGTTCAGCGCCAATGATAGCCCTTGAACGAGCAATTCGTCTAGAGACTTCATTGTGCGCATGAAAAGGAGGCCCCGCGACTCATCTGGAGTTTTGGCGTAAGCTTCGCGTTCCAGGTCGGCGACGATCATCTCGATGCTCTTCAGGATGCAGGAGAATCGCTTCGTAGGGTACTCGATTGCCGCATACGCATCCCCCAGTCGCGACCACAGGAAGAGGCGTAGTTCCGTGCTGCTGCTGAGCAGGAACTTCCACAAATCACGCATGCCTTGGGTTGCACACTCGGATATTGGCTGCCTTGGCGGTGTCTCCTCTGATGGTGAAGCTTCAGAGTCAACCGGGTTGCCTGGCGTCTCGTCAGACAGATATACGGACGAAGGATTGAGAACAGGCTCCAGAGTCTCAATGACGTGCACGGGATCCTCCATCTCCTCCTGGAACAGGCCGAGGAAAAAGTCCATTGTGGTCAATTTCGAAATCTCTCGGTCGGCTGCGGCGGCCGATATGGTGGGCATGACGACGTTGTTTGGGAAATTCATGATCTCGACATCCTCTGTCGATAAAAAGTCCCGGAGGTCTGTCCATAGTAAAAGGATGTGCTCCCGGACAGGGTTGTCGGCAAGCGACGATGCCATGACAGACGCCCATAAAAACCGCACGAAGAGGGGGTCGAAATCCCGCCTGCTGAGCAGGTGGACGTACGACGAAGCGACATCCAGCCATCTGCCAAGCCGATACTTTGTTTCCGTGCGCGTCGCATAGTCGACAGCGCTGCTCGGGTTGGTGATTCTCTCGTAAATGTCGACGTGAAGCTCAAACAACATGGGGATCATTGTTTCCAGGTGCGCAAGCTTTTCAGGCGCACCGGCAGACAGCTCAAATTCGCCTGTGATGCGCTCATAGAGAACAGAGTCGACGCGGTTCAGCATCTGTACCACGGCGATCTTCATCGTGTCTGGCCACTTGGAAGTCGCATAGCTTTCGCTGATGACGCGGACCCATTCAAAAGAGATGTCGTCGCTCGTCATCCAAGTGGCGCATTCACCTATCTTTTCGGCAAAGCTTCTAAGCCCCTGGGCCTCGTCGAACGGAGGCACCGAGGGCATATCTTGGGAGCCAGACTTGGCATGCTCGAGGAATGAGGAGAGACCCAGCGTCGCCTGCTCTTTCTTGTTCAAAAGAGCCATGGCAGTTTCTTCGCTGAACCCCGTGATGATGCTCCGCATGTCCTTGGCGCACTGGCGGGTGAGCTTCGAGGTCCGATCTTCGGTGGTACAAGAGTCCAAGAGTTCCTGTAGACAATCCAGCGTGTCTCGGTCTTCCACGCCAAGGGTTTCCAGGATGTTTTTCGTTATCTGAAATAGATTCAAATCAGCCTCCTGATATGGCTGAATCTGGTTTGCAATCAGCGTGCTCGGGTCTGTCGTCTCTTCAGCCTCCTTGGCGTCGGTCCGCCTGCGCACTCTCTTGCTCCTCTTCTCGGCACCGTTATCCTCGTCAGCCGCATCAGCCAACCCGGCTACGGATTGCGACCGTTTTCTCGTAATGGAATTTTCGCGTTCCTTCTGGGCGGGCTCGGAAGACTTCGAAGCATCGTCGGTGGCGTTGGATGCCTGCCGCTCCTTTGGTTCGGGCTTCGACTTTGGCTCCATGTCCGCCTTGTTCCCTGTGGGCGCTGCGGTCTCTTCGGCATCGCTTGGCCTCGCCTTTTCGCTCCCCCCTCCGCCGTCCATTTCTGTATCTTCTTGCGCAGCTTTCAAGACCAGGCTACAGGCTCGCAAGGCACCGCTGGTGTCGTGCATGCACTTTATGAGCTCGAGCCCGAGCATCGGCCATGAGGTAATTGCCTCTGTAGATGGTGCATTTTCGATGCTCGCAGAATCCTCAGAAGAAACATCATGGGGCGGGGGACTTGAAGGAGGAGGAGTCAGAGCTGCAGTCGGGTCTGGCAAGAAGGAAATCGGGTCGAGGTGTCGTTTGATGAAAGCCGGCATCTCCTTTTTCAGCCACGGCGCCATGACTGGATGTGAAAGAGCCATGTCATCATCGAGTACTTGCAGGTAGTGCTTGAGTTGCTCGCCAGCCAGGCCCTCGGCGAGTGATGGCGGCTCAACCTCCATGACGGTAGGGTCGTCATCCAACTCCACAGCAGCCTCCAGGCAATACCGCTTGATCCTGCCGCTATTCATGGAGGCTGCAAAGCGAGCGGCCATTCTCCACAGCTGCGGGTCGGAAGGGTCTTGATCCAGGGCCGCGGTCCAGTTGTCGAGGATTTTGTTGCCGTCGTCGCCATGGTAGCGTATGCGCAGCTTCTTGTTCCATTCCGGATCGGACTTGCATGCATCCTTCAGCTTGTCTAGATAAAATTGCCCATAGTTCTTGTATGAGAGGTACAGCGCCTGGGACAGGTTTGCTGCAACGCCGTCCGCACCGCCAGCGTCAATGTCCAGTCCGGCCGAAAAAGACTCGAGGGCTGAAAACTCGGGTCGGCCATCGGCTTGTCGTTCGGATCGCTCGTAGTCGGTGATAGCCTCTCGGTACTCGAAGATGTCGGAGTCGAACAGCGCGTTGTAGGCAGCGCCGGCAGCGTCGCGGGCTCGTGGCCCCTGCGCATGGAGCTTCAAGGCCGTTTGGAAACGCTTGAGCGCCTCATCGACCTAGGGAAGTGTTAGGAGGGCAACCACACAGCATATATTAGATGTGCGACTCTGCGGCTCACCTGAAGCTCCTTGGTGGTGTCAATCTGCTCGTCGTCATTCTCCTCCAGCTCGAGGTTGATAGCCTGAAAGGCTGGCTGTGCCTTGTTAGCCACAGGGAGCAACTGCGAGAGGCCAGTGGCAGGTCTACCATTGTCGCAGCTGAGTTGCGGACCCAGAGGCCGTCATGCGTGTTGGCGGTGCGCTGGACACAGGCTCGGCATTTCCGTGCTCGGTGTCGTCGGTGTCGTCGGTGGCATCTGTCAAGTTGTTGAAACCGCGTCGCGATTCACTGGCCCAGCTTCCCCGTTCTAGTTGACGTGTGGCGGCGCGCTAAATAGGCAGCCTCGCCTAACCCTTGTTCCTGCACAGTTGCTGCCACGTGTGGTGTGGCGCAGGGCGAGGCTGGAGCGTGGTTGCGAATACCTGGGTGTGGCAGTCGACCTGGCCTGCCAGATCTTGACTGTTCCATGTCAACTCCAACAGCACATCGCGTAACCAACGCAAGCATATCCAGCCTCGTCCTTGCCGCAGGGCTTCCCTTATGCACACAAGAGTCCATTAGCGGTACCTCTGCCCGGTCGATCAATATCCGATACGACGGACGACAGCGCTCTTTGAATCTCGCTCCTGAGAGCTGCGCGTCGCCATGGTCGCGCCAGCAGTGCCCGAGTAAGAGGCCAAGACCGAGCAAAGGGGGCATACCCAGTGCTAATAGTCCATCAGCCTAACCGAAGAGGTCTTGCACGAATCGATTGACGCGAGAACCGAGTCGTTGATTGCCCTGCGCGAGCTTGGGCCTCCCGACCTGGTGCATCTGCTCAAGCAAGGCGTGCGCAACGCTGGTAAACAGGTAGGACTGTCACGAATGCACGTGCGAGTATACCACGCCATCTAACTCATCCAGACGGGAATCTACCACCATGTCACCGGTGTCGACGCATCCTCGTCGGCCAGTCTCGCTGCGTACATCAATACCCTCACATACAAGGACAATGGCCCGAACGCCACAGCCAAGATAGTCGAAGGCGTCTACTGGTGTGTTTCTGCATTGCCTAGCTGGGCTGAGAGCGATGCTGACTGGTTCTGGTGAAGCTGCTACAATGCGTTCTCGAGGCTGGACATGCGCGTGCATGTGTCGATACCCGGCACGGTCGAAAGCTACTGCGTAGACGAGCGAGGCGAGAAGCGCAAGGCGTCTGACGAGCTCTGGCTCGAAACATACCTGTGCAGCGTCTTGAGGGCGTATTCGTACGCCGACACCGGCAGCGGCGATACCATTCGCAAGATCATGGGCGTTCGGCGATTCAATCCCGTCACAAACACGGAAACAGAGCACCGCTTTCTCCATGCAGCCGAACAGCTTTTCTTCCGAGGTATGTTGGTCGCGGCCGTTTTGGGATGCTGGGATTAACAGACTGTAGGATGGCAACTGGGATCCGACTCTGTCGTTCAGGTGCCGACAAACGTTTCGAACCACCTGACCACGGGGCTCCTAAAGTACCTCGAGACCACCGGCCGATATGCCTCGGGCATCAATCTCTTCGAGAAGCTCCGCACCCAAAGCATCGAAGTGTCATCTTTGCTGGCAAAGGTCCTCTTCATGGGCAACGAGGAGGTTGCAGGTGTCAAGGCGCTGTACCAGTCGCTTCAGGAGACGCCCATGGACTATGTCATGCTGGACACGCAGGCCGAGTTCCTGCTCAAAAAGGCCCTGACTGCGGACACGCCTGAAGCCAAGGAGGAGCGACTAAGGATGGCGCAGGGCTGCGCCGATCGCAGCACCATTGCCGCACCAAGTGAATTTGGCACCTGGGCGAGACTGGCCCAGATCTACGTCTCGATGGAAGATTGGGAGAATGCGCTCACCACGCTCAACTCGTGCCCCATGTTCACCTACCAGGACAAGGACACGCCCATCATGCCCGAGCCAAAGGAAGTCCACCTGCCCATACTACCCGAGACGCGATTGGATGAAATCGACAGCGAGCCAGAGTCGAGATTCTCGGAGCAGGTCGACCCCAGCCTTCTCGGTCTCAGGGCGGCTGGCTATCGCGGCACGTTTAAGCAAGCCTACAGCATCTTGACCGAGATGACGGCCAAGATCGGTTGGGATCAGCTGTTGAAGATTCGCAGCAACGTCTTTGTCATGGAGGACGAATACAGGACGGAGAAGCAGGAGGCCAGCCACCCGGCCTTGTCAAAACGAAGCCCTAGCATGGATGGCTTGAGGGGCACGCCAGACCCGACTGCTAATGGAGCCGAAGAGTCCGAAGGGGACAAGGACGCAACGGACAAGGCAGAGGAGCCAGCGGAGGCGGAGACGGCCGAGGAGCCGGCTACAAACGGGGACAGCAACGGGGAGAGCAACGGGGAGAGCAACGGGGAGAGTAGCGGAGAGAGCAACGGGGAGATTAACGGAGAGAGCAACAGAGAGAGCAACGGAGAGAGCAACGGAGAGAGCAACGGGGAGAGCAACGGGGAGAGCAACAGGGAGAGCAACGGGGAGAGCAACGGGGAGAGCAACGGTGTGGAGAAGCCGTCGAATACCATCGATCCCCAAGAGGTCAAGGCAGACACCGACCATGTGAGTAGACATGAAGACCCCACAAGCCATGGCCCCCCGAAGCTGACCACCAAGCAGAGCACTTCAAACGACGAGAACCTGTCCAAGCTGAACACGAAGCGACTTTGTGAGCGATGGCTGGACAGCCTGTTCATGGTTCTCTACGAGGACCTGCGCGTCTACACCATATGGCGCACGCAGATGGCTCAGTACCGCGCCCAGCAGATGCAGTACAAGAAGTCGGCAGAGGAGTGGGAGATTCTCGGGGCGCTGGCGGAGCGGCTGCAGCACCTCGACGAGGCGGTCGAGGCCTACCGCGCGTGCCTGTCGCTGCGCTTCAGCCCCAAGGCGCTGGCCGGCGTCTTGCGCGTATTCGAGAAGACGAAGAGCACGCGGGAGACAGTGGCGTCGGTGATCCGGCTGGTGACGTGGCAATACCGGTGGTACAGCGAGTTCAGCCCGGAGCTGCTGCACACGATACGGACGCTGATCGAGGACGAGGGCGCGGTCAAGGTGAGGAGCATCATTCAGGCGACGAGCCTGCCGCAGAACGTGCTGGACCTGACGCACCACTACGCCGCTCTGTGTGCGACGTTCCGTAGCAGCGGTACAGACGGCTGAGCGGCTGTGGGGATGTATCTGAGGCGGGCGGAGGTGATGGTTGGGTTGCTGTGGGTTGAGGCCATCCAGACTGCGCAATCTGTATGTAGCGGGGGTGCATTAAGAGCCGGCAGAGGCCATGTCATTGAGAGATTTGTAGCAGCTTTGTGAGGGGAGGTTTGCGTTGCGCTGGGATGTTGCTGTCGCTGTTGCTGTTGGGGTTCAGGAGAGCTGAGACGGGAGTCTTGGTGGTCGAGGTCTGGATTCTGGATGCATCCGTCATCAGCGCGGGTGTTGCGGGGCACTTTGTCAGTCGATCCAAAATTTTGGTCGCAACCCACCAACAGCTTCACTCTGCTCGTGCATCGTCTCCTCGTCTAGACATTCACGCATCCCTCTTCGTCGGCCGCCACCAGCCACACACGTACAACTGCCGCTCTGGAAGCCGCGCGTCATGGCATCCTCGTCAACAGGCGACGCCCCGGCCTCGCCGCCCGTCGCCATCGTGTGCGTCGGCATGGCGGGTAAGCTGCTGCTCCAGCGCCACGACTCCCGCGGCGAGCAGCGACACTGACAGCGTTCCATGACAGGCTCCGGTAAGACGACATTCATGCAGCGCATCAACGCGCATCTCCACGCCAAGCAGAACCCCCCCTACGTCATGAACCTCGACCCCGCCGTGCTGTCGGTGCCGTTCGAGTCCAACATCGACATCCGCGACTCGGTCAACTACGAGGAGGTCATGAAGCAGTACAACCTGGGGCCCAACGGCGGCATCCTCACCTCGCTGAACCTGTTCGCCACCAAGGTCGACCAGATCGTGAACCTGCTGGAGAAGCGCGCCAAGCCGGATCCCGAGAAGCCGGAGCGCAAGCCGATCGACAACATCCTCGTCGACACGCCGGGGCAGATCGAGGTCTTTGTGTGGTCGGCGTCGGGGACCATCCTGCTCGAGTCGCTCGCGTCGTCATTCCCCACGGTCATTGCGTACATCATCGACACGCCGCGCACGGCCTCGACGTCGACGTTCATGTCCAACATGCTCTACGCCTGCTCGATCCTGTACAAGACCAAGCTGCCCATGATCCTCGTCTTCAACAAGACGGACGTCAAGGACGCCTCCTTTGCCAGGGAGTGGATGACGGACTTTGAGGCCTTCCAGGCGGCGCTGCAGCGCGACGAGGAGTCGGACACGCTGGGCGGCGTCGAGGGCGGCGGCCACGGCGGCAGCGGGTACATGGGCAGCCTGCTCAACTCGATGAGCCTGATGCTCGAGGAGTTCTACTCGCACCTGAGCATGGTGGGCGTGAGCTCGCGGCTGGGCACCGGCATAGACGAGTTCTTCGAGGCGGTGGAGGAGAAGAAGGAGGAGTTTATGCGCGACTACTACCCCGAGCTGCAGCGGCGGCGCGGGGAGCGCGAGGAGCAGAAGAAGAAGTCGCGGGACAAGGAGCTGGACAAGATGATGCAGGGCATGTCGATGGGCCAGCAGCCCTTTGAGAAGGCAGCCGACGATGACGAGCTTGACGTCGCGAGCGACGACGACGACGACGACGAAGACTCGGATGAGGAGAAGAAAAAGGAGAGCTTGCAGGAGCGGTACCAGGCGGCCGTGGGGGACAACGACGACTCCGTCATGGCCGACGCCAGCTTCGCAAAGTACCTGCACAAGCAAAAGTAGGGACACGAGACACGGGGACGCGCGGGGATACAAGGCAGTTTTGGAGTTTCGGTGTTGGGATCAAAGTCCCGGTTGCATGGAACGGGATTTGTTGTTTTTATTTTGTCAGGTACCGAAGACAGCTAGGACACGCCATGTAATGCGTGATGCTGAATCTTGCGTCTCGCCCTGCCCTTTCCTGCATCGTCGTGTAAATGCCCATCATGATGCCCCAATGTCAAGAACGCCTCAAACACCACCCGCGTCGGCACCCATCCCCAGCCTTTCTATTCCCACCCAGTGTCGACATGGGGTCAAACGTCCCCTCACCGCGCCTCGAACTGGACCATCCTGCAGCCCGTCAGCATCCCTCCCATCGGCGCAGCCGCGCGCAACGCACGGGAAGGCAAAAGCACTCACCGCTTCGTGCGCTCCTTGTACAGCACCCTGCCCGCGCAGTGCGGGCACGCCACCAGCGCGTCCTTGCTGAGCGTCACGTTGCCGCCGCAGTCGCCGCAGAGGTAGGTCATGACGGAGCGGGCGTCGCGGCCCTCGTGCGTGGCGCCGCGGACGACGGCGCCCGCTGCGCCGCCG
>JALHCC010001806.1:0-44791 GCA_024340765.1 Tolypocladium cylindrosporum
TCTGACGCCACTAACACACACAGCAGCCAACAATGAATAGGGGCAACAGAGGGATAAGGGATAGCTGCGAGGATAAAAGGAATCCCTTTTCCAGGCTCCCTGGGCATAAAAGATGAAGAAGAGTCATACAGAGATACATAAATTGATCACGAATTTGACGGGCTTCGGGCCACGCTCATAGCCATACGAGTTCTTCGAGAATGCCAAGAAAAAAAACGTATCTGCATGTTCCGATATGGGTGCTACACACCGTCCTGGGGCTTCGTATCGCCGGTATCAGCCACTTGGTTCCATCATGCTAGCCGTTTCACATAGTCGCAATCGCTAGAGTGGGAATGTACCAAAGCTATGCCGTCAATACGAGATGCAGTTTCTGACTTCACGGGCGCGTTGAAGTGAGCTAAAGGCGTGACCTCGGAGGCAGTTTTATAAGTGGAAAGAAATGAGGAATCGATTACAATAGTAGATGAAGCTACGAGACTACCGAAGAACAAACGGGGAAGGGGACGCCAGGCGGTCCGAAGAAGCTAGACAGAGAATCTCTTGTGAACTTGAGTAATTATTCCCCTATATTTTATTTGTCCTGAGATCCGTGGGGCACAGGATTTGCCCATTGATTCCTACACTTTATTTATATTGTGAGGTCCTTTGCACACTTGGCAAGCCCATCCAGCTGGGCCAGCCACCCTGTGAGCCCCAAGTCTTTCTTGCACTGCGCTGCGTGGTCCATACACTGATCCAACTGACCGTGTGCGAACTCGGCGCAGACCTGCGCAGCGTCCACACAGTTAAAGAAGGCATCCGACGATGCGTCGGAGGCGACTTGGCCAGTGCACCGTTTCGCGGCGGACTTGCATGCCTTTGTCTTCGTATCATCGCCAAAGCGACCACAGAACTCGGTGATGTCCAACGCGCCCGTCTCCTTGTCGCCGGCTTGCGGCTTAGCGATGGATGGAGTGAGATTCAGAGGGAAGGAGCCGTCAAAGCCTACTGGCCCGCCGTGCTCCTTCATGAACTCGATGGCATATTCCTGGACCGTCTTGTCCTGGAACTTGTCCCATGGCGCGTCTTTCTTAAAGGCCTTGGTCGACTCGTCCCAGCCAGCGAGCTGTGGCTGGCCGGCGGTGCCGCTGAGCTGGTCGTACTTGGTGTCATAATCTTCATTAGGAAGAAACTTCAACTCAGGATACTTCTTTTCAAAGGCCTCTTGGTCAATGAGCGTCCAGGAGTTGAAGTCACCAAAGTCTTGGGGTACTAAGCGGCCGGGAGTCTTAACCCAGGCCTTGACCTGGTCCCAGCGCACGCCGCCTAGGGCCGAGAACTCGTACTCATTAGAGTATATGCGGTTGTTGAGCAGAGTACCGTCGGAGTCGATCATATGCGGCGCATTGTGAATCTGATAGAGATAACCGCCGTCGGCGACGTCGCCATTGGCCATGTTTGCGTATCCCAGCCCTGTACCAAAATACCTGGTGGTTGACACGTAGGCGGTGACCCTTTTGCCATCTACCGACGGTTGGCCGAGATGGTGAACATAGAGACTGAACCCGTTGTTCTCGTCGCTGGGCGGGACGCCGGTGTTTGGCAGAAACCCGCCAATCGCCCTGAGTTCCTCGGGGGATCGCTTGTCACCGCGATAGACGAGCTCCGGTGGCGGCATGATTTTAACCGGGATTCGTGCTCGTTTTTCTAGGCCAAGGCTCCTATCCCCGTCGATCTGCTCGTCGAGATAGGCATCAGGCCAAAGATGAAAACCGTCGTTAGGGCGTGTTAGAGCAGGAGCCACATCAACAGGCGCGGCGTAGGCCCAGGGGGCGGCACAGAGTGCAAAAGAAAGGACCGAGACGGCCCAGTTTGAGTGTACCATGACAACTGATTGCAGTAGTGAGAATGAATAGTCGATGCTTCAATGCTATTAAATAATAATAAGAACTGAGGGCATGCCTGCGTGGTTATATACGAGTACCTAGCGTGAGACTCGTATGGAATATCCCTATACGTTCTTTTCTACTTCGTATACGCCCGCTCTCGTTCTACAGTATCGGCATAATATTATATATGAGCTATACATGCACTGTGCTGGATCTCATGATATGGCCAGGTTTATGACAGGAATTATCTCTATAGGAAAACTATCTCCACTGTCTCCACTCTAATGAGTTTCTATATAGGTGGAATGAATGATTGCTTAATTATGCAATGTGCTGAACGCACTCTTAGTCTGCTGCGACTAACGTAATTCGGCCTAAGTCCCTAACTAGGTGGGACTGAGCCACCGGCGGCTGACATACGAGTAGGCATGATTCTACGAACCCTCTCATTACCCAGTCTTACTCGTAAAACCACTGCCACTGCCGCTGCCGCTGCCGCTGCCACTGCCACTGTCGCTGTCGCTGTCGCCGCTACGCGGTTCAATATGCGCGTACAACTCCCCGCGCACCCAGTACTGACCAGCTGCCAAGGCTCGTGCTTACGCGTGTTTAGAAAAATATGACTACGCTTCCCTGGGTCGATGCGGCGATGCTTTCCGATACGTCGGAAACGGTGTTGGCTACCCGACGCCGCCGCCCGAAGCTGCCACCGGCCAATCGGGCACGAGGAAAGTGGGCAGGCCAGCGCCGCCAGCCGTCCCGATTCCGGGATTGCCATTCCCGGCCGCCGTTTCTTCTCCACCCTATACTCCTCCGGGGCCGGGGCCGGTAGCCGAGCCCGAACCTCCGCCGCCCGCGGAGGAGATGTAAGGGGTCGAAACCGATCTGGCCGTTCGGTATAATATACCACGTCGTCCCCGGAGACCCGGCGTTGCCGATAATAGTATTTCTTATCGCAATGTTAACGTTAGGCATGGATAAGTAATACTTACTACACCTCTACCTAGTACTTATAATAATTATTAGCTACTAGCTGATAATTAAAATAAGGTAGTATTTCTAATAACACTACCTTATTTTAATCGTTGGCTACTAGCCGACGATTGTCATAAGTACTAGGGTAGAGATCAATTAATGGCGCTATTATTACTCGGGCTCGACTCGCTCGATTGGCTGCCTAGGGTGATCCGGTGAGCTCTGCAAGTCAGCCGATAAATCTCTTGCTATCATAGTCGTACGGAAGGAACAGACTTTAGAAGATGATCTGCCGCAGTTGTACTAAGAACTTAGCCTCGCTCTTCATGTCACATCGACGGCAGCACTGCACATGGCCGATTGGTTGGTCCTAGTTCGACGAAGAATATTCCGTGCGACCGGATCTATCTCTTCCTGCCCTTTCACTCCATACACTCCACGAGCACTTCGAGTAGAATGGATGGATTACATGATCCACTAGCTGGATCGTGGCGTGGTAGGCGTGGATCCACTAAGTGGATCCACCCTGGATTCAGTGGAATGGTTTGCAACCCTGAGGTCCGGCTCTCGCCAACGGAATCGAAAGGTGACACAATGTCAGCGTCAGCTTCGCGGAATTAACCTTTGGGCGTTGTCTCTGCCGCCACCAGGCCGCTTAGGTCGATTATGGCAAGACCCAGCGCATAGGACCGTGTCAGGTATATAAAGACCTTCCGCCTTTAATTCTTTGTAATTATTTACCAATAGACATTGCATATTTTAGCAACTCGACCCCGCAATCTTCCAAAATTCTTATTTTTTTTTCTCAAGTAACTTATACCCAATGAAGGGCCTTTCCGTCTTCGCTGCCGTTGCTATGGCTTTTGTTAACACCATTTCCGGGCAACCCGATAGAGCGGGAACTTTAAACAGTCCCGTCCCGGTCAACGGGTCTGTTACCCATATCGTCATGTTTCAGTTCAAGAATGGCACTAGAGATATTGCCGAGGACGTATGCCTTCTCCAGTTCCCGATCTTATCGTTAGCTTAGTTCCAGATCAAAGTCGCTAAGAAGAAGTCGCGTAGTTAGCTTCTAAATTCTTGGCTTTGAAGGATACTTGCGTTCTCCCAACTACTGGAAAGACGTATATCAAGTCCTTGACGGGCGGCAAAGACAATTCCCCCGAGGGTATACAGGTATGTATAGCCCTGCTATCGTCAATTACCTAATATCTAACCCAATCCCAAGGGGGGCGTTGGAAATCCCGATCGTATTACGGACGCCTTTGTCTCCGAGTTCCAGAGTCTTGCGGAAAGAGATTACTACGTGAATGCAGACCCAGTTCACGGTGTTTTCAAAGAGTTTATTGAAACCCTTATCGACAATGGAACTCTTGTTGGGAAGAAGGTCCAGGTTGTGGACTACACCCCAGGAATTTTTTAATTGATAGAAATGCACGACGCGAGGAATGACTGTTGTATCCAGGGCAGATAAAACTATCGCTATGAGCGTGGCCCGAATCCCGTCAAATTCGTGATCGATTGATGTATCTCTATATGACTCTTCTGACTGCCTAGGGAGCCTGGAAAAGGGATTCCTTTTATCCTCGCAGCTGTCCCTTATCCCTCTGTTGCCCCTATTCATTGTTGGCTGCTGTGTGTGTTAGTGGCGTCAGACTTCAATTGCAACCCCTAGTGGCCCTTATCAGCCCCTATTGACCTCGAGTCATCAATCCAACGAGGCTGCATTCTTCTGAAGAAGAATGCCTCTAGCCACCGTCTCTGAATACAGACCTTCGAGTCATCAATGTAATGTGGCTGCCAAAAAGGGGCTGCCGAGTCAACCGGTCTATCCGACAAAAACTCGAATAATGCTTAATATTGCGTTGAGGGAAAAGAGCACATTAAATCGCACAACACAAAGTCCGGTTCCTATCGGTTGAGTCTGACGGTGCTCTGCATTTTTCCACGGCCCTCTTGGCTTCCTGAGCCTCGACGTGTCGTTTTTTCATCGGTGACCCTCTTTCCTTTCTTTAGAGGACGGCTTTCTAAGTTGACCGTAGCTGATGCATAAAGGATCAAACATTGAATACAAGTCTATCGAGACCACATATACAATCCAGAGCACAACATCGACGACAGCACTTTTGGGGTAGCTATTTAATAACTCCCCGAAGACACTTGATGAATATGGACCTCAATTGGAATACGGACACCATGATGCAGTGGCGAGATAGTAAGCCCAACCCAGATGCAGGGCATGTACGAGCAGCCCAACCTGTCAATGACACCTCCTGATCTTGTCTGCGGACTTCCCATGACAAGAAAAAGCTGCCTGACTTCCCCCCTACGCTAACCTCAGGTCTTGGCGGCTGTCATTATTTTCTACCATTCTTCTTTGACGGGCAAGACGTATCGTGTGAGAGTCATGCACGCCAACATATTTCAACAAGCCAGTCACCTAGGGACTACTTGGCGACACTCATTCCTCCAGTCGATGTGCCTCTAGTTCCTCTTTCAAGCCCAGCATTCCACAATGCGAGTGGGGTTCAGCTGGGCGACAGGATCATGACTACCGCCGAGAAATCTCACAATCCCAGCTCTTCAAGCCAGCGCCAAAGCCAAGATGGGAACAGCATCATCTCCAAAATGCCCAGCTCCCAGGCTAAGTCCCGGACAAATCGAGATGCCAGTGCGCCAGAGCATGTCAAAGCTCGCGGCAGAAAACACAGCTCCGTCCTGCAAGTAGCTGACTTTCCCGCCGCATGCGATACCTCAACCGACTCCGAGAGCCGTGGCAGTCCAAACACGAAACCTCTTCCTTCGCCCAGGTTGAAGAACGCTCAGAAGCCCATCGGCAAGGCATCCACACCCAGGAACAGAGATAAAAAGACGCACGTGCGAACCTGTCACAACCAGATCGAGAAAAATTACCGAGACCGGCTCAGCGGCAAATTTTTGGGGCTGTTTGCCGTGCTGCGAACAACGGTGGCCCTGAAGAACGACTGCATTGGCTCGGAGGACGGGTTGCGGATTCCTAGCAAGGGTGCTATGTTGAATTTAGCGACGAAACGGCTTTTAGAATATCTGCCTTCTATAGATTAGATAGTATTATTATACGAAGTGAAAGTAGTACTATAGTTGACCCACTGTGCCAAGGACTTGTAGTGTTGTCCCATAAAACACACTTTTCGTCCGTGTACGAACCCCAGATGCTATCCCTGGACAAGTCCTCCAAGCTATCATGTCTTAGAAAACGTGTTACTATAAAACACACGGTTCGCAGGAACGCAACGCGCTTTAATAGGGAGAAATCGATTGCCTCGTCTTTTTTATTCGTAGTATTCGCTCCTATAATTAAACAATCCATGCGTCAAGAAAGCCTACTCTTTGCAATAGAGTTCCTAAAGTTTACAATGGCATCATCCCAGCCCGACACTTTGGCTTAGCTATAGCTGCAGATTGACACTTACTCGCGCATTCTTATTCGCTCCCGGCCCGAGTACCGCTATGCACTCTGTGTGAATGGCTCGCGCGTAACGACGCATCTACGAAATCACGGCTTGCTACTAGCGGCAAGACGAGATATATCGCAGCTTCTCCGATCTCTTCGCCTCTACAATGCGGACGGTATGCCTCCTCGTACTGATGATTCCCCCGAGCACGACATGCTTCAGGTCTACTAAGGATTTGCCTGCTCCCAGTGCTAGTACCGAACAGTCTATCTTCCATCGATACAGCATCACCTACGCGACGACTGTCGCTATCGAGCGGAAGCCGGACCGCAGTGCAACAAAGCGCAAGACGGAATCCGATACGTGTTTCTGCAGACGTGGACAATTGGCCCGAGTCGGAAGTACTGGACTATCTTGCGACATGGCCGTCTAGACCGGCTGGTTACAGACGGTATCGAAGATCAAGAAAGCCATAGGGGAATCTTTACCACCCTTTACGCCACCCAGAGTCGCACAATGTGAAGGTGTTATCAATTACACCTTCGTCGATAAATCCCTGTGTGCCGAAGCGCTGCATGCTGGAGCTACTGGCACGGCGATCTTTATCGACAACGGCCACGTTCGCAGGCTTCGCAAAAATGACCATCTGGCCGTCTACGGTGACACAGCCGCGTCTGTGAGGTTATGCCATCTATGGCTCAACGCAATCTTAGTAAAGGTGAGTTATATCTGGCTCATGACCCAAAGTCCTGCCGCAATAGTGGCTATATGACTGACCCGCTGTTGATAGAACAATGGATAATTATTCGTAATCATGGGACAATTTACTATTTCGTCGGGTATAATAGCAACAGCTCTAGAAGCCATCCTCGGCGCTGTCTATCTTAACGGTGGTTATAATGCCCTAGATAGACTGATGCGCTACTTAGGCTTGATTCACCCCCTCATTTACTCGGTATCGTTTAACCTACCCCAGAGTCCCTCTTTGAATATTTACATCTGTCGGATAGACCGGTTGACGAGGCAGCCCCTGGCCAGCCCTATTGGCAGCCACATTACATTGATGACTCGTATGTCTGTATTCAAAGACGGTGGCTAGGAGCATTCTTCCTTATAAGAATGAAGCCTCGTCTGATTGATGACTCGAGATTCAATAGGGGCTGCTAGGGACTACAATTGAAGTCTAACACCACTAACATACACACATAGCCAACGGTGGATAGGGGCAACAGAGGAATAAGGGGTAGCTGTTAGGATAAAAGGAATCCTTTTTCCAGGCCCTTTTGGCAGCGGACGACGCAAGGAAGATATATCAATTAAACACTCATTTACGGGATTCGGGCCATGCTCATAGCGACAACATCTACTGCGATCTACTTACGTTGAACTCTATAGGTCCTTTTCGTAAATGCCCTAAAGTTACTTTTTGTGGGTGCAATAACGCGCCCCTATATATTCGACGTCTATCGCCCGTACGCGGTTCTCTTTGCAAAGCAGCGATACGTTCTTTATTATAACCATTCGCTAGTAAATAGAGCGTAACGTTGCTTTTCTCTATGAGCCGTCGCGGGTGGTAGCTTCTCGAATACACAAGGGCACGTTAGTGATTCTATAAAAGGGAACTCTGGGGCTTTCATAATACTAGGACCTTACGGTCCTTAAACGTCGCGTATCCTAGCGACCGGCTGGACATATTTTAATCAGCCGTCTTCAGGAACATAGACTTTAATATCATCCGTGCCTAAGAGTGGATCAAGATCGCCGTTATTAAAGCCGTCGCCTAAGTATAATACTACGACATAATAGTTCGAAGGCGTCGCTTCAGAATAACGGGCTCTATTCCGTAGATATAATTCGGTACTTAGAGTAGGGAATATCGAAGAGCTAGGCTACTGTACACTCGAGGAATCTCAGGTTAGGAATCAAGGGTGCCTTTATCGTTACATAGAGTTCTCTCTACCCGAGCTTGAGCTCGGCCGACCTAGGCGGTAACCGTTTTTACCTTTTCAGCCGAATCCATAGTCTCATGCCCTTCGCAGCATGCCCATCACCAGTATAGGGCACAGTATTCTTCTACCAAGGCATCTGATTGAAGAGAAAACATACTTAGAACCACGATGCTCGCTCAGACATACACGAAGAAAGGATTCCAAAGACCACCCAGAGGCCGGTCAGTTCCTATAGCGACAGCTTGAACCCATTATGCTATTCGACGTAGTCTTGTCTAATAGTCAGGTCCTTAGGACACATGTTAAGCCTATGGCCGCGTCCTAAATCGCGGCTCCTTATCCCAAATAGACATTAGCTCAACCCGACATGTGAGCGACTCCAGGCACTCTACGACAAACCTGTAAGAATAAACATATAAGCGACCATTACTCCGTAGTTGTTCCTCAAGAGGGCGCTCCTTAACATAGCCGGGTCTTCGACGGGAGATTGCCACAGTAACGGGCAATACGGCTTCACCTCCCTATCTGGTCCTTGCTGGAAGCATAGTCTCCGCCGCAACGTCACGTGCAATATACTTGATACAGCCCGTCCCCGGCTGACTAACGTTATATTTGGCTGCCAAAATTATGTCAGTAGCAGCACAGAGTCCATATTAATCTGCGACATTACAGCGGCGGCAATGAGAAGGGATAATAGAACAAAAAAGTCTACCACATTTTGACCTTTCAATCTAATATAGGCAGCAATGATTGCATGATCGCCCTTGATACGCAGCCCTGCTCTTCCAAGAGTTCTTGGAGTTCGTTGCGCTTGCATAGATCCTCGAGTTTTCAGGCGGCGTAGTTAAGCCTGTCCGGAGACAGCTCTATGAAGCAATATCAAAATAGAGTAATGATACCGCATGGCCGCCTTCAGATCAGTCGTAATCCACTAAGGAAGGCATGGTGGAGTTTGCCAAAAGAGATGTCCTCCAGTTCTGTCAAGCCGTAGTAGTCTGATAGTACATAGACCCGAGCATGATGTAATGGTATGTCCCCATGAGACTGCGGGCTGGTGTTCGTACTGAGCGCTGTTGGCTGAGGCTGGGTGGCGAGTCTGGCTCCCCAAGACTCTTTCAAATTGTCTCACAATACCATTTGCTTAGTGCGTTTCCCCCATACCTCTTCCTTTGGCGGCTCCTCCTCCCAGAACGAACCTCGTCGGCGTGATTTCTTCCGTCCTTTTTTGAGAATGTACCCCAGAGCAGTTTCTCGGCGACAGGCTCTGGCTGTTGAGCTGGCCCAGGTGGGAAAGACGCATTTCCACAAGCCTCATCCATCACTTCTGCCCGCCTCTGGGACTCGTTCGAGTCGACAAGAAAGCCTGGTGCTATCGTGGGAGTAGGGTCGGGATTGACGTAATGACCCGTGTAGGCGTGCTTCCAAAAGCTCGTGAAAGTCTTTGGATCGAAATCACCTTGTAGCGCAGCTATCTGTCGTCTACTTAAATTCACTATCAACCTTCGCTCTTGAGGCGAGTGACTGACGTGCAACAAGTGCCGAATAAACAAGTAAAATAAATTACATAGGGTGTAAGTCGATGCCCCCGTGCGGGGGAGGCTTAAAGGCGAGGACCGCGGGAACTGGTGGTTTTCGCGCGCGCATCGCTACTAGGCGGGCGGGCGTGAGGGCGGCGCACCATGCGTTAGCGGCCGGATTCACGGACTTAGGCGAGCGTAGGCTTTTGACGTCGTCCCCGAATCGGATCATGCGGTAGAGGCACCGTCTTTGCGATACATTGCCTGTTGTATGAGTGTTCTCACGGACAAGTAGGAGTAGCGCGTGGCGCAACGGCGACACGACAAAAGACAGGCCCCAGGGGATCGGATCCTCGTCCAATCAATCTGGGAGGAAACGGGCCCCGTTTCGAGGGGGGAAAGAAAAGGGGCCCGTTTTGCGACGCTATACTTGAGTAGTAGTAACCGCTATTTGTGATTGATGTTGAATTTCACTAAGTCGGACACGGACACAAGCCCAACCCCGCACTAAACTGAGCTCTGATGTTCTGTACTTGGTACTGTAACTGGACTAACTAGATCTCGAAGTTGAGCCGAGAGCACAGTTTTACTATTGCAGCATTTTTCCGCGCGTGGGGGTTTGTCGACAATATCTCGTTCAATTCCTTGAAGATAACAGTTTGGTCGTGGTCAATGTCGCCAATATATCTTGTGGCATATTCGACGTTAATAGACTTATTTCGAAGAGCCATCTCAAAGAATTGTCGCTCGAAGGATGACGATAAAAGTGCTGGTATGCCTTGTGCATCAGGTGAGTTCATGTTGTCAACCCGTCTCTGAACTTCTTTTTCCAGATATGCCCTATCCTCCTGGAAGGTCATGCCCTTTGGAACATCATTAACCCACCCGGGAATATCCGCCAAAAATAGTGGGTGTTGAATGGCGGCTGGTAAAGGAACAAACTTGGCTGTGTCCCAATCGATCAAACTAGTATGACGAGTGAGCTGGCATCATAAACAGATGATATATGCGGCTGATACTGAAACATACCCTGAAATGCCATTCCTGTCCGCTAATACGTTCCAGGCGTTTAGATCTCCATGCCTAAGGGCCAGTCTCTGATTTCCGATATCTGGAACGAGGCTTTCCACCCGTTTCCTGCGGATCAGAAAAGTGACTGGATCTCCCCAGCCCGAATTTTCCTTCAGTGAGCGGAGGAAAGCCATGTCTACTTCATCATACAGCCAAGTTCGATACGTAACGGTGTCAGCTGAGAGATTGATAAGCAGCTATCACGAAAATTTGCGGTGTTTACCTACCATCTTGCTTAGGAAGGCACGTCCAAAGAGAAACCAAAAATTCGGCAATGCCATCAAGCAATGTATGCCTTCTTGGTTTTGATATCTTCTCTAGGTTCCACGACCTGATCGGTTCCCCTTCTAAAAACTTATGAAGGGTGAAGGTTTTCGCTTCAAGAATGACTGTGGGAATAGGAAGGTAGGGCCGCATATGGCTTAAATATTTCAAAATCTTGTAACCTTCTTTATCAAGAAGGGCTGCCAGTTCGTTATTAGGCATGCGCAAAATATATGTTCTGCCCTTGAGATCGGTGAGCTGATAAATGATGTGAGAACAACCTTCGGTAAAGGTATCGGCCACTCTCAGCTCCGTCTGCAAAGCAGAGGAGATCTCAATAATTGCCTCCTCAACCGTCGGCATCGTGAGTCTTCGCTTCGTGTTGCAGTGCTGGCTGTGATGTGGGCGAATGCCGGTGAGCCCTACTTCTGTAGAGGAACGGGCACGTGACCACATTTCTCATTGGTTCGTGAATCCGCCTGATCCACCTGTTCATCGTGATGTCAAACACCAAGGGAAAAAAATAGGTCTAGCTACAATTCCGCGTTTGTGTACCAACGCATGTAAAACCAGCTACTAATAAAAACGCCGCAGAACTACACGTAAATTAGCTAGTAAAAAGGTACGTACAGATCCGCAACCATCAGCTCTAGGTACTTGCATTTTGTACGAAGTACACCAGCCGCCGGCAGCCACCAAAGCTTGCAGCCGCGAGGTACTCCGTAAATGGTGACTCAAAGATCCTCTAAACCTCAGCCTGTGTAATTGCCTTAAAACAGCTTTAATATAAGTATACAGCTAGATAAAGGACTAGGAGCTATTAATATATTACTACCTCCGAGCACGATATATATTATACTATACTACTAACCCGCTTAATGTCTTCGAGAGTAGTACGAACTTTCTATCGACCTCTAATATATAGCATAGGCTACCTTTTATAGGGTTACGCGGTATATTAAAGCTTAATTCCCCTAAGCTTTGGTCTTATTATTATACTAGTAGTATATTTTTACCTTTTATATAGAGAAATCAAGAGTCTTTTAACCTATACATTCAGAGCCACTAGAGGTTCGATAGGTCAGGACCACGCTCCCCGCGGAGGATCTGGCGATACCTTGCGATACGCCGGAAACGCTGCCGGACACGTAGTTAGACCCGCCGCCGCCGCCCGCTGGAATGATATAGAACTCTCCGTAATTCCAGTAGACCGATGCCCCACTACCACCGCCCTTATAGCCTCCACCACCACCACCCGAACCTCCGGCGCCGCTCGAAGCTGTCTGGGGATTGCCTACGCCAGCTCCGCCAGTAGTCCCACTTCCAGGTTTCCCAGCATAGGCCGTGGTCGCATATCCAAGGGTTTGCCCCCCGGCGCCGGGGCTGCTAGCCGAGCCCGGGCTTCCTCCGGCCGCCTTGGAGAAATAACTACCAAAGCCAGCTCCAACCGGTGTGATGGTCCGCGACACCCCCTGAGTCCCGGCGCTGCCCTTGTTACTATCAGACTGATATGTCTTACCGTTTTGACTTGTTCCAGCTGTGATGGATCCACCTCCACCTCCTCCAGCGACTGCGACTAACGTACCACCAAGATACAAGGCAGATGCTGCACCGCCTCCACCACCTCCGTTGGAGGCGGTCCCGCCGTTCCCATACGCACTTGTTCCGGCTATGTTTGTACCTCCAGCGCCACCGGCGATCGCCAAAACCGCCTGCCCAGGAGACACGGCGATAGACCCAGAGACTGATGCCCCGTAGCCCCCTTGGTACCCGATCTGCCCGCCAGCACCACCAATAATAGTGAATTGCATGGTCTGAGCACATTGAGGGACGGTTGGCTGGGTCGAAGTACCCGTTGATGAAGTAGCCAAAAACGTGTCTGTTGCAACTTGCCCAACTGTAGCGGGGCCGAGGGACATGCTGGTAAAATAGTCGGTGCAAAAATAAAGCCATCCAAGACCACCCTTGACCATCCCTTGGATATATGAGTTCAAAGAGTTGATATCCGCGGTAATTCCATCGGCGGTCTTGCCCGCAAAGTGATGGATAATTATACCGGCCTGGCTTGCGTGACCAGCCGGAATAGTATTTTGCATAGTGTTTGTACTCAGATATGACGCATAACTCTCAAAGGAACCGACAGCATCGCATATCTTGTAGAAATCGGCCGGGGCCTGTGCGCCAAAGTGGCAGTAGATGGTAATCTTGCTGCCAAAGGCCTGGCGCGCAAAGGCAGTAACGTTGGTCATATATGCGAGGTTGCTCGATTCGTCAATAAAGAGGCCATGAATTGAGATGTTAGAGGCCGAGTATGAGGCCCAGTTTGCCCAAGTTGTAATGTTCTTCGTAATCTCAGCCATCGGGGCTCTCGCGTAGTCGGTCCGGACATAGCCGATGGTCTTGACGTTGGGGTAGGAGTTGAACTTAGAAACGCCGGCGATATAGTTGACATCGTTGTTGCCGGGCATATAGGTCGGGCCAGGGCCGTTAGCAACGTTGACGACGGCAAGCCATGGGAGACTTGGGTAAGCCTCGATAGCTTTGAACGCTGGTGACCAGTTGGCCGCGCCGTCGTTCCAGGTAGTAGAGGGGTAGAGGTAGAGTGGTAATACAATGCCTGTTGAGGAGACGCCAGCCGCGAGGGCGAGGACGATACCGGTGGTGAGACGCATAGTAAACAGCTGTCTTTGGCGACAAGCCCGGAATAGACAAACACCCGCGGGGAACGGCGGATGACCAAACGCCTTTAATAAACCTGGGCCGTTAAACTGAATTTATAGAAGGACATAGCCGGTAGACGCCGCAGCGTTGCCAGTTCTCCAGAGTTCGTGATTGACGTGCTCGTACTGCACGGACGGAAGACATGCAATTTAAATATATATGCAGGGATTCGATAGCGTGCACGGGCTGTTTTGCCATGCTTTGCACTTTTGTAGAGTACTCGTATGGGCTAAGCAAGCCATAAAACAAATGGCTGATTCTGCACGGCGGATCTGCACGGTGGATCCGCCGTGTAGAATCAGCCGCTCTAGGTTACTAGGCTTCGATAGTGGCGCCTTAGTGCACGCCTTTCCTGTCTACCTTAAAACTACGTACGTTAAGAGGACCTTGCCTATTTTATAGCTCGTCCTAGTCTCCGCGATTTCCTTAGTTCTACGGTAAGGCGACTTTAAATTCGCCCGGCACTAGGAGATTCTGCAAAGCCTTGCACTAAACCAGCTGAGGGAAGTTAATCGGCGCTTCTGCAGCTGCCCGTGATGTGGCTTCTGCTTTACTCCTGATATAGTAAAGTCTTACGATGAACTTGGTATCACGAGCATAGTCCCCTGCCAGCTCGAGCTTGTACGGGTAAGGGTATCACAAGCCGTATTGTTAATTAAACAACGACGCCGCCGCGGGCGCCCTTGGGGGTCCTAGGCAGTACTTACATCCAGACTACCTAACCCAAGAAAGCGTTCACGGAGTCCTCTGTAAAAACTTCTGGCCTTTTAGCTGGTGTTTCACATCCAGACCACACCGTATCCTGCGGGCGCTTGTTCCTAGTAGCAGTAGGCTGGCAAGGCTGGTAACAGGGGGGTTGCCGGCCAATAAACCAGGGTGTTAAGGGGTTCGTTAATGGCGATCGGACCCGACACCGTTAGTGAGGCTTGCTGGGGCACGCCCGAGTGGCGACGCCGCCGTGCCCGGCTCTTGGCGGTTTTAGAAAGCCCGTCCCCTTGCAAATCATATCCCTTAGCAGTGCGAAAGGAGCAAGCAGGTCACGGGACCCACTCTGCCCCACGTACTTAGAGGTGCACGTCCTATAACGCGTAGTATTAATAAAAGCCTCTATAGTTTGTTGAGGACGAAAGAACACACCAAAGGCCGAGTGCAACGGGTGCGCGTAAGTCATCCGGCCGTGTAAGTCGCCGATCGTGTAAGTGGTGTAAGCCGTGTAGGTGGTGTAAGTGGTATAAGTCGTGTAAGTTATATAAGCAATGCAAGAATTGCAGGCTTGTATACGTCGTATAGGTCGTGCAATTGATGCCTGCGTAAGTAGATTTCTCACATCGTGTAAGTCAGGGCAGAAGACAGCGAGTGGCAACAACGGCCAGCTCTAGGAAGTGGGAGGAAAAACCAAGAGTGACATTATGTAGCTAATAGAGCTTATGGAATGGATGAAGAACATGAGGAAGCATCTGATCTAAGGGCACAGACGCCTCTTTTCTGTTGTGTCAGTCCCTCAGACCCTTGGCCGGTCCCCCACTATGTTATGTTTTTTTTTTTGGTCCCGGGGGGTCTGCACCACTACCCTAACAAACTATGCTCTTCTTACTTCATCGGACATGTTTGCAGCATCCCTGCTCCTTGGGCCAGTTCGTCTGCTGGGCTTCGTCAACAGTCGACCAATGCTAAGCGTTGGTCCCTAGTCCTGAGAAGCTGTGCTGGTTCGGAACGATTGTCCGAATCTCGGAGATCCCAGCAGGCTTACCCCGGTGATTACTTGCTTATTGGCAGAGCCTGCATATGGGGCGGGGGATAATAACTCCGAGTAAGATACTCCTTAGGATCTTGTTGCCTGGCAAAAGTGGAACGCTCCAACAGAGCCACGCATACGAAGTACGTGACAGATCTTATGTTCCCAGAAGCAGCGGGCAAGAGTGTGCCCGCTGTGTCCACGACTGTTCTCAGTATTGCGGGAGACGAAAATGCTATTCATTACGCTTGATATTGAACTGTTGAAACAAAGACCAACAAAACCTTTCCGTCAAAAGTAAGGACGATTCCAAAGAAGCTGCTCTGCGTTGCCAGCCAATGCACTTAACCAGATGTGCAGGACCGACATGAACTGACCTGGAAGGAAGCCAGTGTGCTGGTCAAGCTTGGGACGATTGAATAGACAGATAGTTATATGGCAGATGCAATACTCTGCTGCTATGAACACAGACGTTTCCTCCGAGGACCATTTCGTGTCATGCGTTGCTCCTGCACAAGTGCCCCCATATTCAGGACTCAGGTGCTTGGGTGGTGCAAGAGAGCACAGATGCAGACTGCGCCCTGCTGGCCTCCAGCTTAAACAAAAAATTGTGTGCCAAACTGCTGACGTTCCTCAGACTCTGTAATGCACCAAGCAACTGTTCCACCTTACCACCCTCTGCGAATGGACTTGCGAGCTCAGATAATCTCGCACGAGCCATAAGAAAGGCAGCGGCACTTGCGAGTGCATTGGGCAAGAATGGATGGACCTGTGGCGAGATGAGGTTAGCAATTGCCGCCGGACAGAGACGCTGACTATTGCAGATGTCAATGATGGCGCTGTGGGCGAACATGTGGGCAAACAACAGCATGGGATCGCGGACGAGGGCCTGGCCATCAGACGAGGACTGGACGGGTCGTTGGGTCCGCCACCCCAATGTATCGGCGAGCCGCTCGGCCTGCTTCCAAACAGTGCTTGAACTGGCCGTTCCAGAGACGACTTCGGCGCGTGACAGCCGCCGATGTGTTACGAAACGCCCGTAGAGGGCCACGAGGACGATGCACTCGGCAAAGGGCGGCAGCGTCTTCCAGTCGCTATTGGCCACAGCCTCGGGCAGGAGCTGCATCTGGATCGGCTGGCTGTTTTGGAAATTTGTCTCAGGCGAAGGGAGGCGCATGCAAGCCTGGAGCAGACGTCAGAACATGCCCAGAGCTACGAAAGCGGCATCACGATATCATTACCATTTCCTCGTGAAATGTCAGGGGCCACTCGTTGCGCATGCTGAGGAAGCGATCCAGGGCAAATGCCAGCCAAAACGTCCGCCGCCTCTCTTCGACCTCTGCGAAGCCCTGTTTCGTCATGCAGGGTGACGATGCAAGAGAAAGGGCCGGGTCGTCGACGTCGTACAGACGAGACATCTGCAGCAGCCGGAACGCCCGCCCGGCGGTGCGCATGGCCTGGTGCTCATGCATGCGCATGTATTCGTAGTGGGCCACGAGCAGGCCCGCTTGGATCTGCTCCTGCTGCACTGTCGCAGGTTCGAGCTCGAACATCTCCAGCGTCCAGCGCGTCTCGACATACAGAGTCTCGCTGAGGCCGCGAAGCGTGTCTGACGCGGCGGCCGCCATTGTGCGCATGGCAGAGCCGAGGCACTCTCTGGCCGGGTTGAGATGTTCTTGGCCGGCCCATGAGAAGTAACGGCCCTTGTGCATGATGGGTGCAAGGGCGTGCACACGATCAAAGTAGAGTTGGTCTCTGTTGCATATCCACGCGTCAGTAACACACGCAAAGAGCTCAAACCGCATGGACGCCGGATGACGCGAGGCAACGCACAACTCTGCTCCCACCAGATCCGAAATGCCCGATTGCCCAATCGAAAGCGTCAGGCTCGGCGTATGTGGTTTGTTTTCTGTCACTCTACGAGGGGACATGTATTCGTCGGATGTGTAGGTGGTGGGAGGCATTGGGTCCCATATAATGTTTGACATTTCCACAATGTCGCCATGATCCATTTCGTGAAACATGGCTGACAGCGGCGATATAGGCCCCGCTGCAGCGTCTGCAGCATCTGGAACAAGATCGGGTCCAACCCGCTGACCGGAAAACCGCCGCTCAGCCTCCAGTATTGCTGCAAGTTACCGTGTTAGTGATCCCATACATGACTACCTTGGATGAGCCGGCATTGAAGTTGCATGGCAGCAGAATTGCACGTACCGTTGCGCTTCCGCAAGGCTTGGAGCTCTCCCTTCTTGGGGCCCCTCGGCGGCCGTTCATTGATGACAACGCATGCAACCCCAGCGCCGGCACAGCGACCACACTGTGGTTGTGCCCTGTCGCATCGTGCTTTGCGCTTCCTGCACTCTTCGCAGGCTAACCCGGGGGGGAGTTTAATTGGTTATAACAGCCATAAGTTACTTTACATTGATACTGGTCCTAACAAGTACTTGACTTGGTTATTCTAACGAAGCCTACGCCATGGCAACCGGTAATATCATCGTTAAAAGACCTCAAAACAGCACGCTGCCTCTACGCTCTTCCCTAGGCTTTCCAATTGCAATTTCAACGATACCGTGCCGAGCTCGCTGTTAGTCGTTAGACATAGTACATCGGCTGTGCGCTTTCCTTGAGAGCACTTGCTTACACCTGTGTTAGCACTACGCAATACGGGACATGTAACCTAGGTTCGTGGGTGGCCTTGACTTGCTTACTCCTTGCATTAATACTGCGCGTTACGGGACAATAACTCAGACTCGGACTTGCTTGCTCCTTGTGTCAACACTACGCGTTGTGGGATATGTAACTCAGGTTCGTGGTGGCCCTTGACTTGTTTGCTCCTTTCGCACCGACAAACACGCAGGGGCTTTCAGCTTGTAGTGAGCAAGCGAGTCAGCAGCGGTTAGACTTCTTCTATAACGAGAATAGCGCAGCATCTTATTGGAGCATACACCCGTAGGGGTTCCAATATTGCACCAGGTACTTTGTAGAGTATTTTACTCCGTCTATTCGCAGAGATAACATCTCTATTTGCAGAGATGTTTGCTGCTAGGTGGGTCCGGACTTTCTTTTTGGCCAATCCGTGCTGCGCTCACACTGAAATGTGATGGTGGGCGTGGCTGCGAGGGGGGAGCTGAGAAGCAGAACATCTCTGCAAATACTCCGTAGATATTTTTATCTCTGCAAATGGTACTCCATACTCTTTGCAAACTTGCAAAAAGTTCTCCATTCATTGCAAACCAACAACGATAAGGTAGGCATCGGCCCACTCGGCTGCTCCCGACCCTTGCTAGTCGCCAGCTAGACTAGGCAGCTATGTATCTAACATCCACGCATCGTCTGGTCAGGGTCTATGCCATCGCCCACATCATACGCCCAGGCAGCCTGCTCCTCATGCTCCTCGGGCACCATCTTTGCACCGACCCAGGGCCAAAGAATGCGCGCCATCCGGGGAAGCTGGGCAAACAGCTCGTCCTCGGCTTGGGGGCCCGGCTGCCCGTAGGCCGCCTCCATCTTGTCTGCCATGCGATCGAGCACCAGGCGCAGGTCCAGCGTGTCACGCACGGCTCTGCGGTCCCAGGGCGGATCCTCCAGCGTCGAGAGTCGGATCAGCGTCACCAGACAGCGCGCCAGTTGGGCCCAGAAGAGAAAGGAGAGGCCGAGGCACGTCGCGGGCGGCAGGGCGAAGAAGATGTCGAACCACGACTTGATCGCATTCACCGACCGCCAGAGGTCTTCCAGCCGTTCTAAACTTGGCACGTAGCCAGTGCTGCTATTGCCTACGGCGTTGGCACCTTGCGTGGGGGGTTCTGGCGCCTTCGGGTTGGCCGTGTGGCCTGTCTCAGATATGCAGAGCTCGACGTAGTGTAGATGCAGCATGAGCGTCTCTGTGAGTTCAAGACCATTATCAGCGCCCATACACCTTGAGCTCCGTCCAGGAAGGACGCCTCTGCCACTTTCCATGTGACAGTAGAGCTGCAGGAACGGACATTTTCAGCTCCCGCAGTCTATCATGTAGCGTGCCAAGGAACAGAATCAGCCAGCGGAGGCGATGCTGCTGCTCCCTGGCCGTGATTCGTTTCCAGTCGCCCCCGAGCCCGCACCGCCTCGTGAGCGAGCTGCTGCAGGCTCACCTGGAACGCGAACGCCTCGTCGGTCGGGCAATCCTTGTTGGCAGCGATGGCGCGCAAGTGCTCCTCCATGCGAGGAGTCCACCGCATGGCGTCGATCTGCGTGAAGTAAGACGAGATGCTATCTTTCAGTTAGCCGGTTCGTTTGTCTCGCATATGTCGGGCTCGGCACGCACATGGAGCTGAGAAGAAAACACCCAAGGGCGGCCCGTCGCCCCTCGAGGGGCTGCCCCGTCTCACGGCTCGTTTTTCGAGCGGCACATTGAAGGTCCGGGACAAAAGACCCGATCATATGCTCGTCAGGCGGCAACGGCTTGTTGAAGCCAAGGTCATAGACCATGGACATGGCCATCATCATCAGGCGAGACAGAGTTTCCGACCTCGTGAGGAAGTGATCGGAGCCCCATGCCACGTATATGAGCAGCGCGAGCAGCAGGTCGAGGCTCGACTGATTCTCGACGAGGGACTCCTGCGCCAGCATTCGTTTCAGCTCCCTCCCGCGCTCGACCTTTTGCTGTATCGATGTAGACGATACGGCGATGATAGCACGTAGGGAGAAGGGCCGCTCCTGGCACAGCTGCTCGGCCGTCACGTCAGGCGCGAGATGGACAAAGGGCAAGTTTGGCAGCATGCGCGCCCAAAAGTCGGCGAGATAGCTCTCCGTCTCACCAGCCGATGGCTCACAGGAGTGCGCGCCGGGGGCAAATGCAGATGCCGGCGACAATGATGGGGACGTCAACGGGGGCGAACCAGCTGTTGATGTTGGCATCACGCCGCCGTCAGTAGAGCGAGCGGCGTGACTCGACAGCGAACTCAGTGTTACTGCTGCATCAGTCAGTGGCAGCTGCCCCTGCCTGGCCAGCAGGGCATGGCCAAGCCTGCGCAGAGCCGCTGGTGAGTCGGCCCAGTTGGAGACGGACTGCAAGAGGGCCAGGACAGTATCGAGCTTGCCCTCGAGCTGCGAGATCCAGGCACCCGAGTCCTGACCTGTCTGGCTATTGCGCTTGCGGGCCGAGTCGGCTGGCCGGCATTTCTTCTTGAGGCGATGGCACCTGCAGACTCCTGTTGTCACTACATGTACTGTCCCGAAGCGAGCATCAGTCGTCAACCGCCTACTGGCTTTTCACAGCCGCTGCCCTCGGGGCGCCTGATGCACCTGCACTTTGATCTGAAGCAATGCAGACAGGCCTGGCCGCAGGGGGCGGATCGGCGCCCATCCTCTCTCCCGTCCATGCTGGTTGCTGTGCGAATCAGTAAGCGCCGCGAACTGTCCATTGCCTGGCCGAAATGGAGGTTCGAATTCCGTCTCGGGACCTGGGGTGTGAGCCCAGGTGATGCGGATTCCTGCCCGTGTTGGCTTTGCACGGGGCTGGACTTGGCTGCCGAAATCCGACGTCCCGCTATCCCGTTGGCTATTCATTAATACCTGTCGTCCCACCACAAGCTTACTCGTATGCTTAGATATGCGGCACATAATACCTACGAAGTACGTGTGCAAGGTGCGTTATTATTATCCCCCGAGTTCTAGAAGGAAAGTGGGCATGTATTCGGCCCCAGTTGGACCACCGTCGGGATTCGGCCTCCGGCTCCGGCTTCTTGTAAGCTGCCAGACGGCTTCGAGTCCGTTGTAACCAAAGTCCCGATTCCGACGACAGTGACTGGGCATTGAAACGCCATGTCTGGTGCAAGGAATTGCCGCACCGGAATCTGTAACCGCTCCCGGTGGGTGGACAAAGTAGAGGAGCTTCACAACCTCCAGCCTCTTGAATGACAAGACCCCGACCTTTTCCGTTGACAAGGAAGACGAGCTGTACACCTTGGCTCATCTATATTACGCGTTTACAACTACAATGGCGGCTCTTCCCTCGACAGGGCAAACTGAAGCGCCGAAACCAGGAGACATGTTGGATTTTACCAAAGCGTCGCCAGAGGGCGACACTAAAAGTCGTTTTGACCTTGGTGCCCGTCACACTGGTCTACTTTCTGGTCATGCTCGACAACTCAATTCTCACCACGGCGATTCTCTCCATCACGTCGGAGTTCAACTCGTTGCTCGACGTCGGTTGGTATATGATGCCTCGCGTACATCAAACTGCCATCTACTGACATCAAAGCTATACAGGTATGGGAGCGCCTACCAACTGACCAGCTCTGCTTTGCAGCCCATGAGTGGCAAGATCTACACTCACTTCAGCACAAAGGTAAGCACCTGCTGTGCCATGCCGGCCTCTCTGAGTGGACGAACCTCCTTCTGATGTCTGCGGGCCTGGCTAACAATGGGTGCAGTGGTCCTTTCTCGCCTTCTGCGTTCTCTTCGAGTTGGGATCTGTGATATGTGACGCGGCGCAATCATCGACCATGTTGATCCTGGGAAGGGCGGTTGCAGGCTTGGGTTCCGCGGACATTCTGAATGGTACACTAACCATCATGTCCTGCATTCTGCCGCCACATCGACAGGCCATGGCCATGGGCATCAATGTTGGCCTGGGTCAGATTGGTGTCGCTACTGGTCCTCTGCTCGGCGGGGCTCTCACCCAAAATGTCTCGTGGCGCTGGTGTAGGTGATCTTTTCTTACCACGAGTGAGCAATAACGAACTAACTACATCCGTGTAGGCTTTTACATCAACCTGCCCATCGGCGCTGTGGTCGTCGCGCTCCTCCTTTTCACGCATATCCCCGAGGTTCGCCCCAAACTACCAGTCAGAGAGGTCATCGGATCGTTCTTCCAACTATATGATTGGATTCATTCTCATTGCTCCATCCTCCACGATGCTGCTCCTGACGTTTCACTACGGCGGCAACGACTATGAGTGGAAACGTTCCGTCGTCATTGGTCTCTTTGTCGGCTCCGGCGTCACATGCATTCTATTCTTATTGTGGGAATACCGATGGGGGGACGACGCCATGGTGCCCTTTTCCATGCTGAGAAAGCTCATTGTTTGGTGCGCCTCGTTCACCATGTTTTTCATCTCGGGTGTGCTGTACTGCGGCAACTACTTCATGCCCATCTACTTCCAGGCCATCAAGAATGATACGGCCGTCTTGAGTGGTCTACATACTTTGCCCGCCGCTGCCGGCCAGGCTGTATTCGCCATGTTGGCTGGTACTCTGAGTAAGTGAACTATAGTCTTTTCTCTTCTTTCGGCTGACACTATTTTAGCACACCGCACTTGGCTACTATCTTCCTTGGGTTCTTACCGGAAGCGTTGTCGCATCTATTGGCTACGGCCTATGATCGCTTTTGAGTCCCTCTACAACGGTAGGGTAATGGGTTGGCTACCAGACTCTATACGGCATCGGCATTGGCTCAGCGTTTTCGACGGTAAGATGGACTCAACTCTTGCACATGCTTTGTCCGATTTGATAAACTAATACCAAGTACAGTGAATAGTCCTTCATTGCCATTCGGAACCTAATCCCCACTCCACGAATCCCCGTCGCTATGGCTATCATCTTCGCCCAGTACCTCGGCGGCGCCATGTTACTGACCACGGCCCAGACCATCTTCAGCAACGTCCTACACGACGAAAGCCAGGAGAATGTCCCGGGTGTCGACCCGGACCTCATTGTGCACGCACGCGCCAGATCGATTCGCCAGTTGGTCTCGGCTGAACAGTTGCCTGGTGTCCTGGAAGCTTGCAGCACGGCAATCAGCCGCGCCATGTATCTCGGCGCTGATATCAGCGTCGCCGCCTTTGCATTTGGTTCCGGGTTGGGATGGAAGGATATCCGCGTGGAGTATCGGGGACCGGATCAATCCGAGTGTGAAGGAACGGGAACACCAGACAAGAATGGTTAAGCAGACTGCGTCACGTAACTAAAGCGCCATAAGCGCCTCGTTCTTTACTCTGAAATAATGCCTTAATCGTCGTATCTAGAATAAATAACCCGAAACTATACTAGCACTAGTTATTCTAGCGCCCTATCTTAGCTAACTATTTTACTTGGCCCCCTAGTCTTTGGGTATTTCTATAACCTCCTTAACTTATTAGTACAGTCTTTGTATAATATTATCCTATAGCTAGATAAGGATTACTTCTTCCTCTACCTAAGGGCTGCCTTAGCTACTATCTAATAATATATACTCGCATACGGAGGCTTCCCTTGCCTTAGAGTCCTAGAGTGAGTTCCCTCTATTATGTCTACTTTATAACGCTATATCATATTAGTAACTCAATGTTTATGTTTAAGGAAATATTAAGCCTCGTTAGATACTTCTATTAATCGATAAAGTCTAATAATATCTCTTACGCTGCGTCCGTAGTATATCCCGATTAGTTGCCTACTAATTTCGACAGCATTCATTGAATTCGGCGATATCTCACCTATTTCTACGTAATAGGAACGTCCAAGAAGTCGACGATCCGGGCGGCCGGGTTCTCCGTCTCCTGCAGCGGCGAGCGGCAGACCCGTCGGAGCCAATCGCGGAACGGCACAATGCCATCAGGCGGGATACCGAGCGCGTTGGCCAGCACAGGTGGCATTTCCTTCCATGGGCCGGAACAGGGCCGGATGCTTATGCAACGTCTCGTCCAGCATGCGCTCGCATACCACTTTGCCTCCGCAGTAGCCCCTGGGTAACACGGCGGTCATGGAGACTCGACGCTCGGGCACGCGCCCCTGGCCCGCGTGGCCGACACAACTCTATCTGTAGAATTTCGAGAGCATATTTCTCAGGTACTACCCCTACAAAGAACGCACTGAAGAGGCGAGCATGGATGCCATCCTTTTTTCTGATTCATGGCCATTCGGCCTGTTTCCTTTACATGGCCGGATGATCGCAACGAACTAGGGGGCTGTGTCTGAGGACGTCGGCCATAAACGTTACCTTGTCGACTAACTTATGACGCAGATATGCCTTGAGGTCAGCCTACCGCCCCGAATGCAATGATGCAACCATCCCGCACCTCCTCGCGCGCGCTTTGGGGCTCCGGTGTGGCATGCACAGTCACCATTGGTGCACTTCTATGTGGCCCTTCACGCTGCTGACACACACGACGTCCTTCCATCCAGTCGCAGCTACAGTAATCAGCCTGTGCTGCGTATGTGCCCAAGGGTCCGTCCTGTCGCGATGCAGATGAAGCCAACGGTATCAAACCACCCCGGTCGGCGCTTCCGGCCAGGCTGCGCCTTGCAATCAGCCCAATCGCCCCCAACGCAAAATCCAATGCGGCTAGCTCGGTGACCGCGAAATTAAAAGGGTTATTTACGCGAGCCAAACTCTTTAGGAAACAAGCATCAGCCATCAGCCCCGCCTCCGACCAACATCAAGCAGCCTTCAACGCAATGACGCAAAAGACGTGGTTCTTACCGCCCGACTTTAACTTTCTCCCCGATGGCGAGCTCCGGCTGGGAATGATAATTAAATATCCTGACCGACCAACTCTGGCTCTCGCCTCGCTCGGCCCCGAAGAGACTCCATCAATCGCGCTTCCCGAGATAACGCGCCTAGCGGAGACGGGGCACTCGCATTCAACCGGCTCAGCCAGCTCCAGGGGCTTTGACATCTTTGCCAATCTTATAGACCTGGCATCGGCCTCTGATAGCACTGATATATCGCGCTATCGAGATCGCTCGTTCGGTACTGTTGACCATGAAGTGCGGTCATTCTCCCGTGCTCTAAGCCCCCAGGCTTTGCGCGCTATTGCTCAACTGGACAAGGTCAAGAGCTTTATCAACGGCGGGCCGTTTGGTTACTTCCGGAAGCGGCCCGTCTATCTCATCTCGGGACTCCGCGTGGCCAAGGACTCGTTCTCCGTGACGAACACCGCTGGCTCATCGTCCTCGACGGAAGCAAACGTGTCTCTGTCTGCGGCGGCCTTGGGGGCTCCTGTTCCGCTGGAAGCAGGAGGCGGTGTCTCGGCTGCTGGTGAAAAGCATGAAACTCGCGGCTATAACACATCGCCAGGTATCGTGTTCGCATACCGGCTGCATGTCATTCGCGCCAAGTCCGACGGAAGTGGTGAGTCTGAGCTGTTTGCAGATACGACGGCTTTTCTTACATGCGAGAATGAGGATGAAGGCGAGAATGGGCAGGAGATGGAGCTTGCCGATGTGACTTGGGAAACAGTGAAGCATGCTAAGGGGGTTAAATCAACCTTTGAGGAGGTTGTAGTTGGGGACGAGGCTCTCGTCGTGTTCAAGAGTAAATAGGTAGATTGCTACACGCTTAGTCTTCTATGTTCGAGTTCCGACCTAAACCAAGATATCGACTGAATATCAGATTCACTCGTATCAAATATTATTGTATCCCTAAGCTCGATAACCATGAGGCCTTCTAATTGAAAGGTCTCTACATATTGAAGAAGGGATACCAATTGTTTATGATATGACAGCCGCCTTTGGCCTCCAACTAGGGCAGCTAATACTCAGTTCCACTATGCTGTTCCAGTTTCTAAACTGGCAAGCATCGTGACTATCTCTACGTCAACCACTCATACAGCGGGCTCGCAAGTGTTAAATGCTCATACGAATGCCCCTTGGCGGAGGTCGGCTAGAGGTTCACTGCATTCCTCTGTCAATATCCCACAGGCGAGTAGATATAGCATGGTATCTGGCCTCGTCCTTGTTCCTCAGTAACCAGAACTGGGCTGGATTCACAAACCACCGTCCACGGGACATGTCCGTGGCCATTGCCCGCAACACGGCGACCAGACCTCGTGAGTCGCGTATCCGCCGTAGTACTCGTAGAGTATCATCGCCGGGAGGGACCCGAACGAGCCGGGGGAGAACAGCGGTATACGCCAACATGATTGCGCCGATTCCAGCGGCTACGGCGGTTGCGACCGAAGACCCCGGCTGGCAGACGCCCAAGTACTCTTCTTGGAACTCCCGCTCGATATGGGAAGGGATGCAGTCGCTAAAGGTGCCAAAGATGTCGGTCCCGTCACTCGGCCGTCGCGAGTTGGATTTGGCAAAAGTACCATAGGGGTCAGTCGCGTAGACGGAGATGACACCTGGGTGCCGCGCCGGGAAGGCCTCGTCCTCATACGCTGAATTGCCCGCACTGGCAAAGAACACGACACCATCGTTGCAGGCGGTTACTTGCTGGATCGCTTCAATGATTCCCTTGTGGTCTCGTGGGAACCCAAAAGACATGGAGATTATATCCGCTCCTTCTCGCCCCGCCCAATGGATAGCCTACGATGACAATGTCAGTATGCATTGGAGTCCGGTTACCATTAAGATATCCTTACCTCAGAAATGCTGCTTTGGCATTCAGAAAGCTCTGTCGTATTCCTAGCCACACGGGCCACAATGATCTCTGCGAAAGGAATCACTTCGGCGACCAGCCTCGCCATGAAAGTGCCGTGCCCGAATTCATCCATCTTGGTTGATAAATTGTCTGGATTGACAAAGTCTCGCCAACAAGGAACATTGTTTAACCGGCCATTTCCGTCGTCTTCGTCTTTGTAGAAGGGCATGGCTGTGTTAATGCCCGTATCCAGGATTGCAACTCGAATAGGGGCCGTGATCCCGTGTGCTCTCCTTTTGTCATCTACGTATGCGCTGATTCCTTTGAGATTCCCAAGCCAGCGGCGAGGCGATGCTGGCTCGCCACTGTGAAACATGCCGTTCTGGGGCGCATCTTGAGTGACAGGCCTCGAAGCCTGGCACGCAGGTGCAGGGTCGGCGATCCTGTTGATGTAGGTTATCTCTGCAGAGTCTCCTTTGAAGCCTTTTAGAGCCAGCCACGTAAGAGGCAGGACGACTCTGTCGTGGATGTCCTTCCTCCTCGCTTCTAGATCCTTCTGCCTTTTGGACTTTCTGTTGCGATCTTCGTTCTCGATAAAGTTCCTACCGTTGATACAGTACTCCACAGCATCAACAAAATATCCCATATGCGAAAAGCCCTCCCACTTGGCATTTCGGAGCGCTTCAAGCTGATTCATGGCTGTCCTATGGTCAAAGTTGGCCTGCGCGACCGGGCTCTGGAGTGTCAGCCTCGGAAATGGCTTGGCAAGTCCGATTTCCAGGAGCAGAATGCCGAGAGCAAATATGCGAGGGCATCGGTGATTGAGGGGAATTTTGATGTCGCGTATAAAGTCATCTAGAGGTTCGCTAGAAACTCCAAACGGAAAAGTAACTAATGGCTGCAAGGGCAATCGATCTGAATCATGACTGCTCGTGGTGTGCATGAACCAAATCGTCTCGCTGCTCCATTTTGTCCGCATTAGCTCTGAGTCGTAAAATTGCCAGTAAGCCCGTGAAACTGCATATGACAGCATGATTCGGTTGCGGAGTGTCAGATGATAATTGTGCAGGATGCTGGCAAGGGGTTCGCCGCGCCCAGCTGCTGGGAGGACTCTCTGTATCTCTGGCTGAGGCAGTTGGTAAAGGCACATATCAGGCTTAAATAAAAATGCAATACGGGCAAAGCTCTGCTCTTCCATCAAATTGCAAAAATGACCTTGGGCCAAGATCTCCGACTCGAGTGTAAGATGCGATTCACTGGATTGTCTACATTTGTCAGTTTTATCCCCAATGGCAACATCTACGTCTGGACATCTTACACACTCAGTCGAAACTCCTGCCAGGAGGACATATCCAATGATGAAATCAGGATATCAAAGTCGGCGCCACGGGAGTCTCCTTCTAGAAATAATCTGGTTGGATGCCATACTGCATTATGATGGGTCATGCCATGCAAGCTTGAGCAGCATTGACAGTGTTTCCGAAGAACCTCAAACAACGCCTGGTTGTGCCCGAAATGATCATGCTGAGAGAAGTTACGAAGATTTGGAGGAGGGGGGTTGGCCTCCTCATCATTAGTCGGCGCGAGTGCTTCGTATAGCGTGCGGCAGTCTTGGTTGAAGTCATCCAACTGCTTTCTGTTACCTGCGTCGGAGAACCATCTGTGTATGGACTGTCTCATGGTGTGTCCATCCCTCTTCGTTGAAATATCGGCAAGATAACGGTTACAGTCGGCGACAACGAATCCTGGCAAGACGTGCAGCTTCTCTGGCCACTAGCTCCAGACATCGATCTTCAGTCATCGTTGGATACGAGACACGGGAACAAGTAATCACGTACCAAACATATTCTCACCAAGTGCTTGAGCATATCTCGACATTGTTGCTCGACATTCGCCTCAATCCAGTAGCGTGGGAGTGAGTCGATGTATGGGCTCACCATGCGCAGCCTCGTTGCGATCTCGCCTGCTTTGCAGAGGATATCGTTAGGCAGTGGCTTTCGCGCATTGCGTATTATGTCGAATATGATACTAGAAAAATGCTTGGCCCAGGATGCTAACATGTAGCAGGCGTCGTCGTCGGGCATCTCGAGGATCGGCTCCTTTGACAGCGCGGAAGTGAGCAGTTTTGGCAAACATGGATAGCCCAAGATGTAAGCTCACGTGGTGCGGCATCCCCGCTCCAAGGCCCAACTCGTCGCCTGGAACAAGACAGGGATTCTTCGCTGCCTAAGGCAAACAGGAGACCGTCCCCCGTGCCTGGAAGTGCACGGACCGCTCCGCGGTCCGTGTTTATGGAGGGGTCGGAAGGACCTTTCGTCTTCGTTCCTCGTGCGGAGGAGACGGAGGGAAGAGACGGAAGGAAGAACCTTTCGTCTCTTCGTTCCTCAAGGCACATGGCGGCTTCATCGCCATCCCCAGGGCTAGACAGAGCTAAGGTCTCAGTTTCGCATCTCACGGAAGCCTGCATTTCTAAATTGGAAGAATGCTCCGTGTCGAGCAGCAATGGAGACGGGGTCGCCATGGAAAATAGATTGGCTGACCTGCGCCTGTGGGCGGATGGCGTTGGAGCAATAGCTACGGGACATGCCTCGCTCGACTGGAGATTCAGGACCAGATCCGACGACCTCTTAATGGTCAAGACCATTCTGATCATGCTGCAAGACTTCCTGCGCGACTACACAACTCTGGCGGAAACAGATCAACCCACTGAAGATGTTATCCACTGCATCAACTCATCTATCGAGAACCTGGCCTTGATAGGCGTGGCAATCAGACGCACTGGAAAGGCATCGCGGAGTCGCAAGGTTGAGATATCGTTTGACCCAAAAGATTACGGGCAGCTGAGACAACACCTCGAGTGCGTCGTTCTTCTTCGGCCAAGCAAAGCGGGCCTGCATGGCCAGCTTGACTCGTCGACCCTAAGTGCTATTCAGAAGCGATTGATTAGGGCCAATCTGATGAGGCGACATCGCACCGTACTCGCTCTGAAGCGTTCGCAGAGATCAAAACATATCGAGGAAGAGCGCACAGGCGGTCCAGCAGTTCCCAATGCAGACAAGCTCCTCCAAGAGGGGGGCCAGACTGGACCTTGGACGTCGCTGCCTGCTATGGCCGGGGTAAAAGAGCGGAGAAAGGAACGAGGACCCAAAACAAACGCCGGGTTGACCGAAGCTTCTACAGCTGAAGGGTCCTTGCGGTTTGCCCCAGGAGGCAGGTACGCACCAGGATTCGCGAGGACACAAATCACAGCTCTAGCGGCCGATACCGAGTTCCCAAGACCACCAAGGACCTGTTCGGACCGCCTGATTGGCAGATGTCCGTGCTGTAGCCAGTCAATTAGAGTTGAAGAAATGCTTGACGTCAACAAATGGAAGTCGGTGACAGCATTCTTTAACTCTGCGCTCTGTGTCAACTGACATGGAATTCATAGACAGCATATAGTTGAGGACTTGCGTCCTTACACCTGTATTATTGAGGAGTGCCCGGCGCCACACTTGTTGTTCAGCACGCGCAAGGAATGGGAAGCCCATGTCAAGGCTGACCATCGATCTCAATGGCACTGCCCCCTGTGCGAGGAGCTTGAGCTGGAATTCCAAGTTGAAGACGACATGGTGAATCACTTCCAAACCCGACACCACGACGCCGTGCAAAGTCTCACCGTGTCGACGCTGCTACAGTTGTCTGAAAATCAACGGATGGGCATCGATTCGTGTCCGCTCTGCTCATCGTATGGGCGAGAAGACTCCCCTGAAATCATCGAACATGTACTAAAACACGTCTTCGAGTTTTCACTGCGAGCCCTTCCTTGGACGAAGCCTATTGCACACGACCTCGCCAAACCCATTGGAACATTCGCTCTACCGGAAGATGACGACGTGGCGGATAGGCTGGTCCGGTGGACTGTGGACGCGTTCGGCGGTTCGTCGATGCAGCTCCAGCTCTCGCCATGTGACGGCGCCGACCACAGCGAGGTGGAGCCCGCAGAAACTGCCGACGAGGCTGGCTACATAGCTGACAGCGATTACTTTGATGATGCCTCCTTGGACGACACTTCGAAGCCCCAGGCGAAGTTGTCTGAGCCGGACTCAGATAGCGATGTTGAGCCTGAGGATGTCTGGGGGTATCTTGTCCCCCTCGACCCCGAGTATGGCAATAGCCCAATTGTCCTCAAGAGACGAGGCATCGCTTCAGGTGGCTACCTTATCGGGAGACATCCTGAATGTGGTTAGTAGTCAAGCGCTATTTCACTTGAGACACTTGGGACTAACCTCTTGGTAGACATCGTGGTTAATGAAGGAGTTATTTCTAACCGGCACTGTCTTGTCTTTATCGAGAATAGGGGCTCTGATACTGTGGCGCTTGTGCTGGACATGTCGCATAATGGCACCTACGTTAATGAAGCCATCGTGGGACGTAACCAGCGGCGACAGCTAGAAGACCAAGATGAGATCGCCGTCCACGGTAAGGCGCGATTTCTATTTCGATACCCCGAGAGTCGGAAAACGGGCGCCTTCAACCAGCAATTTACCCTACTCGAGAAACTTGGCAAAGGTCACTTTGCCGAAGTCTACCTCTGCGTAGAGAAGTCGACCGGCCTGCGATACGCCGTTAAGATCTTTACTACATATCCAGACATCGAGGACAAGGCCAAGTCAGAGGGCCTACAACAAGAAATCGGTGTGCTAATGGGTATCAACCACCCTAATATCCTTTGCCTCAAGGGTGCGTTTGATGAAGACAACCGGATCTACCTGGTATTAGAGCTAGCTCCTGAAGGAGAGCTATTTGACTACATCGTCACGAAGCAGAAGCTTAGTGAGGAAGAGACACGAAAGATATTTACGCAGCTTTTCCAAAGCGTCAAGTATCTTGTAAGTCCTTCGACCTCCATTTCACTGCAGTCCATGAATCAGACTGCTTGGCTAATTCTACCGGCGCCCAGCATGAGCGGAATATCATCCACCGTGATATCAAGCCCGAGAATATCTTACTGTTCGATAAAGAATCGCATATCAAGCTTGCGGACTTTGGCCTGGCCGAGATTGTCGGAGAGGAAAGCTTTACAACCACCCTTTGCGGGACCCCCAGTTATGTCGCCCCCGAGATTCTTGCGGATTCGAAACTTCGCAAGTACAACAAAGAAGTTGATATCTGGTCTCTTGGCGTTGTGTTATACATCTGCCTTTGCGGGTTCCCTCCATTCTCTGACGAGCTTTATTCCGACGACTTCCCCTTGACGCTCTCCCAGCAGATCAAAAGCGGCCGATTCGACTACCCCTCTCCGTATTGGGATTCGGTCGGAGACCCAGCCCGTAAGACTATTGCTGTACACCCATGATATGTTATAGTAATTGATGATAGTTGATCTCATTGATTCGATGCTGGTTGTTGACCCTCAGAAGAGGTTCACAATTGATCAGTGTCTATCACATCCCTGGCTCACCCAGGGTACACCGCGTGTCAATGACAGCACAGACGGCCTTGTTAGCGGTATCGCAGGTCTCGAGGTGAACCGCCGTGTTCCAGCACGTGAGCGGACGATATTAGCATCTCTTAATAAGGCTATGCTAAAGTAGGTAATATAAATTATTTCCTTTCAGTAGCGTTATAACAGGCAAAGCTTGAAGCTTTTCGAGATGGCCGTGCGACTTGGGCAATAAGTTAGCATGCTAGTATAATAGCATCCAGAATGTATTCCGCACTGGCCGGAACGGCTACCGCGGTCTTCCCGTCACGACGTACCTTCACCTCCCTTTATAACTAATAGTATACTCACTCATACATAAAAGCCAAAATAGAGACAGATGCCTTGCTTTATAAAGTCGACGTATAATACTAGGATTGTATGTCTCGTAATATATTGGAACACACGAGACGATACCGCACTCCTTAGGGTTTCTATTTATATCTAACAGTCTAAATAGGGCCTTTTTACTAGGTTTTTATACTTATATAATATACTTCAAAAGATAGGGAAGAGAGGTCTATGGAAAGAGTATTCTAAAGAGAGAGAAGTGAAAGGAAATATGAAGGAAAGACTAAGGAAAGATTAAAGAAAGGAAAGGAAAGGGGATTCGGGGGGTTAGTAAAGGGTTAGTATAGGTTAGTAAGGTACCCTATTCCTCTAAAGACTATTAGTTAGTTAGGCTGCTAACCTCGAGGGCTGAGGAAAAAGCAAGAAAAGCCCGGCTTGCTACAGAGGCTGCTAGAGGCTAAAAGGGCAGGAATTTCTCTTATACGGATAAGGGGACAAGCAAGAGATATATTAATAGACCTCAGACCTCACTCAGCTCCGACGAATATGCTTGTACTACATCAATTGCGCCAGAGCGTTAAGACGAGCAGAGAACTCGAGGACACGGCCAGAGGGGCGGCAAAGCAATACCACGACGCTATCAAACAGCAGAAGAAGAAGCACTAGAACGATTTTCTAGCGGATAACGATAATATCTAGAAGGTAGCGAAGTATCTAAAGTCTAGAGATAACATAGCATTCGGCAAGGTGCCATAGCTCCTAAGGGCTGACGGCATACGTAAGGCTAATGGCAACGAATAAGCTAAAAAAAAAAAAAAGGCCAACTACCTTCTTCCCTCCCCTACTAGCATTTATCGAAGAGGAAGGAGAGAGACCTCAGCATAGGGCGGCCGTCATCATGCCGGACATCACGATAGAAGAGGTAGAGCGATCGCTCTTCGCGACAAAGTCGTAGAAATTCTCACTTCTGCATTCAGAGCGTGAAGAGTTATGCAGTGCAGGGTCTCTGTCTAATAGCGCTTGGTAGTGCCGCCAGCCTTGCACCTATTTTCCGAATTAGTCCGTGTTCGAGCCGTGCCGTCAGCTTTCTCCGGCTTCACTTGCGCTGCCTGCATCTTTTTCTAGATTGATCCATTCGGGGCATCCAGTCCTATCATATTACATATACGACACGTTTCTTCGTAAGCAGCTACAAGCCACCAACACCAATACTGCCGTTGCAACCTCATTAACCAGAACGCTATCTATTGATGAAGCTGAGCGTGTACTCCGTGGGTGGCAGCAGGTAAGGTACATAATAGAAGACGTGTCTCCGCGGCTCTTGGAGCCTCCTTGTACCTTGCTCCATTGTAACCTCCAAAATGCCGAAAAGAACACGATACGACGACGACTTGTCTTTCACGCCAGACTCGTTTTCTCTCCTCCCCACAGCCGGTAGCCTAGACTTGCCGGATTTCCACACAGCGTGGGTGTTTGAGACGGATGCCGACCCGACGCAGATGCAATGCAAATCTCCGACTTTGGGTCCACTGACATTGAGATCCCCAATATTCCCGCCCCACAACTACCACCGATTGACGGTCACACTCACACTGACGCCCACGCTGATCTTGTTGCCGGTCAGGACTTGTCGGCAGGTTACCAGACGTCTAGTGGCTCCTCCTTATCCGTGCCTGCGTCCCGATCAATGTGCGCCCAGTCGGCCTTGTTTTTATGGTCGCCGTCATCGTCGTCGTCGCCTCGCGACTCAAGATGTAGGACTCTCTGCGATCCCAATAGCTTCGGAAGCTCGGCAACATCGGCAGCCGGCCTACACCGTAGACACTAGCCCTATTAGCTAGCGTAGCATAGCGAACAATAACTTTAGAACGTAGTGCCGTATTTCGAGGGTAGGATATAGTTCGAGATCCCGCTAGTAACAGCAACTGCCGATTGCTCGGTACAGTCGTAGGGCCCTCCCCTCACATCTGCTTCACGAATCGCGCTTTTAGCCGACGACCGAACTCTGTCACCCTCCTACATTAGTCAGCTATTAACACCGGACACCACGAGAAGGTTTCTATCAGGCAGTATTCGATGTGCTCACTAAAGGCCAACACTTACAGCGCATTTAGCACCTAGATAGGTATGAGAAAGGCTACCGAAAGATATTTACGATACGTATTGTTTAACTAAGATCCGACCGACCGAGACACATCCGAACTCCAACGCCACAGGAAATGTCTCGGAATAGTATCCTTCGATACGAATAGTCGGAGGGTTGTGATACATACTAACAATACAGACTGCCATCAGGGACATTGCCGCTTATGCGACGGCTTCCTTGCCGGGTAAATACAGCAAAATGGCTATTAGGGGGTCTAAAATTGGACCGCATTCGCCGTGTGTGTGGCGGCCCGTATTCCCCACGGGGAATGCCGTCGATTCTTAGAACCCCTTAGTGCCATTGATCTCACAGCCATAAGCGTTCATACAGCCCATCTTACGCTAGCGAACTTTCGAATCTTAATTTAGCCATTTCCAAATACGGCAAGTCGAAAATTAGGCTATAAAGGCTCTATAAAGGCTCTATTAGAAACCACAAGTGCTAAACCCTCACAGGGGCTTAGAGTAAAATCGCCGACATAATAGTCGCACCATATCTAGTTGGTTCAAAGAGCTTTGGTGTTATAAACGCTGGCCCGGTCTGCTTAGGCTGGTCTGTAACGGTGCTGCCGAAAGCTGCTAATGCCTGGTCGATAGCGCTACTTGTGGCCTATGACGCTGATTACTAGCTAAAAGCGCCGAAATATTAGTCCCCGTGACGGAGTCGAACTTGTGATCTCTTGAATTCGTTGCAGTGACATGGGCATTCAGACTAAGCGTCCCAATTAACCTTCCGGCTTATAACTGCCGTGTTGGCTAAACGAGCCGAGCAAAGGTAGAATGCATACTCTAGCAGATGTAGCCGGTTGTGGCGTATATACGCGTGGATTTTCGAATGCGACATTGTCGCGATAGGACAATACAGAGTTCTTGTAGATGGTACTACATAGAGTTCGATACGACAATACTACAATTAATCCCAAGACAGGCTACAGTGCTGTACTATAGCAAAGATCCGCTGCTTGCCTATATAACCCCACATCATTCTCTGAGTTCGTCTTACTCTTTCACACTACTTCACACCGCTTCAGGTTTACTGTGTTGCAACCGTTTGGTTTCTTCTTCCACTCGTCATCTCCCACATTCCCACCAACAGCACACCAACTTACCATTTCGACCATCATGTTGCTCTACAAGCCTTTTCTGCCGCTCCTTGCCCTATGCGCGCGTGTTGCACCTGTGGATGCTACACCCACTGCTCTAACACCGTCTGATGGACCGTCTGGTGCTGGACCGGTGGATCATGCACCTGGTTTTACATCAGTGACTGGTGCTGAACCGGCTATTACACTTCCTGATGTGGTAACCGACGGCTCCTTAGCCTGCAGCGACTGGTATAAATGGTATGGTAACGGCTGCTGGACATACGTGGAAGTTCAATTTTGCTTCCAGCAAAGGACATCTTCAACCGTCGCTATCATAACCCAAAAGAACGGCTATTATTATTGGAGGGGTGCTTGGCTCCCTGCTGATTCTGGAATGTCCTGGGCAATCAATGGCACCGTGCAGGATGCTTGGGACTTTGGCGGAAGAGGGACAACCTCCGGTGGTACTGGAACGACCAAATATACATTCTCTAACAAGATATCGCTCGGCACTCACCAGGTCGCACTTACCTACGACCAGAAAGGCCCGCACTGGGGTGACAACGCTGCTATCCACGAAACTGCTGGCTTTAACATTACGATCAGTTAAGGATCGCTATTGAGCTCTGGGCAATGATCAAAGGATAGTAAGTTCGGTCTTCTTCCTATTTCTATACTACCAGCTTCTTTTACGAAGCCTCTCCCCTCTTTTAATAATAGCTCCTGACCGCGGCAGTTTATGTCCGGTAGTGTGTTAGGGGACTCTAGGATTCGGATTATAGCGGAAAGCGGATTAGTGTGCGGGCCTTTAGCCTTGGTATAGGTTTTTATCCTCGTGTATCTAGGTTTTCCCTATGCTGCTATGCAAATGCAGGGGCTAAAGGCAGCGTTGTAATGGCTACGATAATGACTCTTCTATCAGCGGCGCCAAAGCTCCGTATCTAATCCACAGAGGTATATTCTGCACCAACAAGGGTCCCCGTGTCTCGGTATAAAGCCAACCTCAGAAGCCCGCATATCCATCACGGTGTAGAATTCACGAAGTTCACGCCTCCCACTCGATCTATCCAATACTACTTGATACGGAAGCGCCTCTCACCGTCAAGGCCAACAGCCAGTGCGGCTCGTTGCCCGTGATAATCTTTCTCATTTACCCCACCCCGCCTCCCCTCCCCCCTCGCGCGAGTCTCATTCTCTTGCAGCCGTAGTTCCTCACCTACCTCGGCACGCAAACACTATACACACTCAACAACCTTCTGTGCAACCGGAACCAGGGTTGGGCTAGTACTGTACGAAGCTAGCGTGCCCTTCTTTCGCAAAGCCTTGCAAAACCAGGTTCAAATCTTGAAGAAAGGGCAAGATTGGTGCAAGGAAACTGGCCACGACGGTTCAAGGCTCACCAAGGCAACCTTGGGGCCAGTTATGTTTGTATGCTAAACTGGTTCACTGACTTGCAACGTGGACGTTGCGCCAGCTGATGGGAGCCCAATCTCCGCCATCCACAGGCTCTTCCGCTCCACGTGGATTTCTGCACATACAACGCTGTGCAGTTGCTGGTTGACCTCGGCGTCGTGGAGACAGAAAGTCTCCCCATCGACGACAAAGAGCAGACGCTAGACGAGCTCATCGCTAGGCTGGAGCAAACGCTCAAGCTTCTCGGCCAGGCATCACCGGGGCTTTTCGCAGGAAAGGAGAGTAACACGATTGACGTTGGTCTGGGACCATTTTCTGTCACCCGTGACGCGATGAAATACGTTCATGAAATTAGTGTCCCAAGTTTGTAGGTCACATCCACTTTGAGGCCCTGATCGAGGCTCGTTCAGACTGCGGGTAAACACCCTAACTGACTGTTCATTGTTATAACTGGTTTCACCACACAATGGTCTTCTACGAGCTCAGGGTGTCCCACTTACAAAGCAACTTTTCCTTTCGGCTTGGTAAACAACGATCTCGCGGACCTAGGCTTACGTGGTCTGAAGCAGGGATTTACGGAGCCGGTCGGGGGCTGCCGGAGGCTGTGGGACTAATAAGAGGTGGGATTTCTCGTACACTGGGTTTTCGATTCTGACCCCATGAGCAAGGTATCCTGGTTGGATCAACGATTAATTCGATCTGCATATTGCGGCATCAAAAGTTACGTATGTAATTTGCCAACGTCGTGTTAAGCTCGCCATAACTCGTTATTCGGGAACGATGGGCACATTTCCAGCCCTGATGGAGACTCGATCTGACCAGCTTGTGTCAAGGCGCCTCAGTCAGTCTCCTCGACTACTTAGAACGATCTTGCAAAGTCCGGGCTCGAGCTCATAACCACGCTACGTAGCGAGCCAAAGAATAGGCGTGACGACGAGTTGTAGATTTCTATCCAGGCCAAGCCTTTCCAATTTCCGGCCCTATCTCTCTCCCACTAGAGCCGGTCGACTAACTTTCGCCAGTAGGGCTTTGGCGCTTGATTGCCCGCCGGCGGACCCGCATTCTCGATATTGATGAGCCCCTCCTGCTTCAACGCCGGCGCCGATAGGTGCTCCTGTGCAATGTCGGCCAGGAGGGGGGCTTCGGCCTCGCCCGCCTCGGCGCCGACAGCCGCGGCGCGCGAGACCCACGCCGAAGCGCCACCGCCGAGGAAGCCGACGACGGCGCCCGTGAGGCCCGCAATGCCGAGCCCGCTGGTCAGGCTAGTGCCCGAGGTCGCATTGTTGACGACGGTGCTCGCCATGCCGAGCCCGGATGCGGTCACCGCCATGATGCCCGCTAAGGCAAAACCCTTGGCCACGCCCTCGACCCCGGCCGTCGTCAACACGCTCCCGGCGCCTACCGCGATGCCGCCGGTGAGGAGGCCCGTGGCCGCACCGATGCCGACCTAGATGCCCCATTTGCCCCAGTCGGCGTTAGCGCCTTTGCCCGTCGCCGCCGCGTTGATGTTATAGGCGATACCGCCAACGCCGGCGCCGATCAAACCAGAGCCGACAACGTTGGCAGGGTTACTCTTGCGTTATGCGGTTCCGATCCACTGATCATTGATGCATGTTTCCTTCGCCCCGCTATTCTTAAAGAGCGTGGAAAAGGGATTCCTTTTTATCTTATGCCGTTATGGCCTGTGTTGCCAATGTAGCGTTGGTTGCGTTATTGGAGGCGTTGTTAGAGGCGTTAGACTTCGCAATTAATGCCTTTTTAGCTCCAATTGAGCCTCCAGTCATCAATTCAACGAGATTTCATTCATCAAAGAAGAAGTCAACGAGGTTTGATAGCTGAATGCACACACCGAGTCACCAATGTGATGTGGCTGTCCAAGGGCTTGCCCAAGTCAACCGCTTTACTAACACACACACACAGCCAACGCTGGATAGGGGCAATAGCTAGATAGGAGTCACAAGCTACAGCTGCAGGGATAAAAGGAATATCTTTTCCAGGCCCTTTTGGCAGCTGGCAGACTTATGAGAGAGATATCAATTGATTACGCATTTAACAGGATTCGGGCCACGCTCATGGCGATAGAATGATCATGGGAACAATAATATGCTTACTAACCTCTGTGCGGATAACGTCATGGCCACGACATGGCCACGATGTTGGTCGAAGTGGCAGGGTTTCAAAACCTCGAGCCGTTACTGGCGGCTAACCGACGGCAGCCAAGAATGATCAGACCGGAAAAGGACCGCGAGACGCGCATGCAGCGAAGCGCCGCTTCGGCAAGACGGCCAGTCTGTTCCCTCAGATCAACCTAGAGCTCGAAGCTTGAGAGCCTGTATGAGCAGATAGGCTGACCTGGAGGAAGCTCTCGGAGTGGCCAGGCAAGCAATCAAGTCGACGCCACGACAGAGTCGGAACCAGCGGGAATCGGCTGGTGATGACTGCCCGTCTTGCGCAGGTTGATTGGATGTCGCGGCTAAGCGCCAGAGTCAAATGATCCATCTCGACCAAAACAAATCTCTGCGACTGCTTCCGACGAAACACAAGACCTTGCGGCTCTCAGCGGGCCATTCTGTCGGCCAGCCTGGGCGCCGATAGAAATTCCAGTGCGCCTCAGTGCATTATTTGCCATGAACGGCGGGGTTACCAAGGCGCAGACTCGCCGCTCTCGCGCGAGACCTTCCAGTACCTTGCAAGAGAAACTGCTCGACGCTGCTGCAGACAAGAGTGCAGGTATGCAGTCATCAATAATGTTTCGCAAGAGTAATCGGCTGCTAACTCATCAGGTACAGAGCTTTCGCAGACTCGCCAAGAGCAGCCTCCAGTGAACGCAGGCCTCACCCAAGACGCGGCGACCGTGCAGGCGGCTAAGAGGCGGCTTGACGCGACATCCGAGAGTAATCCCTTGCCCGCAAAGAGAGCCCGATTAATTCGAACGGACGTGCGACAGCCTGGAGTTAGCGAGAACGCAGAGCAGGCGGACGAGGTATGGAAACGTTCCCTGACGCAATGCCAGCGACTAACGGAGGTGATCGAGCAGACGACCCTACGACAGCCCAAGCCCAGGCCTCCCAAACGACCCTCGTTCCTCAAGGAATTCATCGACCCAGTTCATTCGCATCCCCGCCCCGAGAGTCTCCACTCATTTGTGACCGAGTGGCTCGAGTCTGTTGGATCAAACCGAGAGAAACGCTGCCGATCAGATAGCCATCTTCATCGTTTAGACGATGACCCGGTTTCGTGGCAACTTTCGAGATCGGCGCCGGAGATGGGTTACACGCGAGATACTGATGGCTTTGTGGTGCCGCCGACCCCCGCTTCTCCCGGGTCCCGTTCGTACCGAACAGACGCTGGCGCCGGATCGGTCGCGCCGTCGGATGCCACCGGAGCCTCCCCTGGCTCCAGTCGGTCGTCCGGAAGGAGCCTTGTTGAGGAACCGCTTTACCGAGACATGAACTTGGCCGCAACCAACATCTACATGCGTTCTTCCCGCGAGAAATTCCCCGAACACATTACCAGGCTTGTCGATTACGTGCGCAGAGACCGTTACTCTCCTGGGCCGTCACCTGATCAGGTGTGGCAAGACAGGGCTTTGGAAGAGCTTGGTATGGGTGCAGCAGAATCGGAAATAGAAAAGTACTTCCAGACCAGGATATTTCCTGATTGCGACCCAGACGACAGTCTTAAGCGTAGCGATAGACAGCCGATGGCGAAGCGCACTGTTCCTAACACGGGATCCAAGCTCAAAGTCAGCACTCCAGCACCCGACATGCTCTACGGTTACAACCGCCGCAGGGCATTTCCGCAGCAACAAACCCAGCTTATCTCCATGGGGACGGAGATGGTGGCTAATAACCAGAGCTTGGTCTATCTATTCTTCGTCATCGAGTTTAAGATATATATGAGTCCTGAGTACAGCAGTTTAAGGTAGTTAAGGAGATTATAGCAGTAGGGAACGAATTCTGCCAATGACCTACTAGGAGTCAATACCTATCTTGTTACTATACCTATTGACCCAGATACATAGAGGTTGGCGACGTATAAAATACTACTCAGCTCTAATGAAGCAACCCTCAAGACTAACAGAATGATTTCCGAATGGCGTGGCCTCTTATGAGGCGATAGCATAGGTCATGAGGGCTCGGTAGACCTCTCCCGGCCCGCCCTCTTCAGAATCGTCCAGTACAAGCTCCTTCTCGATGCGAAACCCAAGCCACCGGTACAACCCGACGCCGGGACGAAATGCCCTGACGTAGACGTCGAGGCCAATCTTCTTGGCTTCTTTCAGACCGCTCGCAACCAGCTGCGTGGCAATGCCTCTGCCCTGGTTGTCTGGATGCACTGCCAAGTAGTCCAGCTCTGTACGATAAAGCCAGCGTGTCAGTGCATCGTGCATGGCCTAGGTGGCTCGCCGGATAACGGGGAGATCACTTACGGATGTATGTCTTCTTGGACAGAATCTCATTCTCGGCCTTCTAGACCTGACTTATCGGCCCATCAGTCGTCTCGCCAGTGCTCCAATCGGCCATCGAGGCAAGGCGGCGGAAGAAAGCTTCATCGTCTTCGCTAACCGCCGGAGTTACGGCTTCAGGCCAGACAGACGCGTCAAAATCGGCCGGGAGGATCCATCGCACGTACCCAACGATGCGACCAGTATCGGGGTGGATAGCTTTCAAATGGCGTTTAGTCTCGCGCCCAGTCAACAAGTTATTCGGGAAGCGCTTGGCAATCTGAATCACATGGTATTCGAGAGTGCGGTTCGGCCAACTTAGACGGAAATGCGGATCAGCCCAGAAGGCAGGGATGTTGTTGGCGGCGAGCGCATCGCCGTCGGCCACTGTGCAGCCCGAGATGATGTACTCTTTGGTGCTGGTTAATTGCGTGTTGTTCGGCATTTCAGACTACGTAATACACAGAAAGCGCTAAGTCGTTCATGAGGGTGCAGGTGCGTGAAGGGAAAGCTCAAAACGAACGGTTGGACAGGCAAAATCCTGGATATCAAACGGTACTCTAGATCATCTGCAGCTCGGAATTCGGCTACATATGTCCCGTTGCACCAACTCACCGAGATTTGATTACGAGAAAACCGACGGGAGCGAGAACATGAAGCCGTCTCGCTTAAACGGGCCCGTGTTATGTAATATCATCCCCGTTGCAAGGAAAAGCTCGCTTTATCGAAATACACATCTCGCCCCGTTTCAATCCAGAATCCGACAGCTGCCCGCAAGTCATCGACCATTGTAGCCGGCCCGCAAACTACCACGGCCACTCTCTCGTCGGAATCTTCCCCAAACATTTCGTCGACCTCTGATTGAAGATCAGGTCGCGCGGGACTCATTGCCGCGTCTCCAAAGATGTCTTCCGTCCCAACACCTATCGGTCCTTTCTCGATCTCGTTCTCCGCAAGAATTGACGAAATATCGTCCAGCTGCTTGGAGGACTCCAATCCCGGTGCTTCGTTGCCACCATCGCTCACGTGTAAGCCTCGTTCACCTCTCGTTACAGACAAGCGAACCTTACTCTTATCGGCAACACCACTCGCAGAATTGCGCAAAATATTTTCTGCCCACATCAGCTCGCTTGCCTCGCGAGCCGCCCAAAGAAGTCTCACCGGGGTCGATGAACTAGCAGTTCGGATATGACGGTAAAGAGGCAGGATGGCTGTACGAGTAGATCCCCGCCGGCCAACAGAAACACCCTGTCAAAATATTGCAGCTGCTTGACAACGCTCGCATCGTTGCCATTGCCATACGGACCGTCAACACCGATAGATACGGTTGTCGACGCCGCCGACGCCTGCAGACTCGCCAAACTGCCAAGCGAGGTGGTCGCCGGACCATGCATTTGACGGGCGACAAAGGTGAGCTCTCCAAAGTCTGGGTTTACCGACGCCACGGTGAAAGGATTGGATACAAATGATGCAGGCTGGAGCTGCGGAAGGAATGCAGACCACGGTGTACCACCCTCTGGATGGTGCCTTTGTGGAGTCGACCCGGCTCGCGGAATGCTCAAGTACGCGTGTGATCCGACAGCCTCTTGAAAGTGCTTGGTAAGTTGCGGAGGAGCCTGAGCGACTATCTTGACGAGGTTGGTGCCGGGAACCTTTGTCAGGGTGGCCCGCAGAGTGTTGACGCCCATGTTGCGCGCGATCCGCTGGAAGACGAAGACTCCCAGCGCCTCGGCAACAAACAACCGTCCGTACCCATGACTGTGAAACCAGACGAGGACAGGAACAGCCATGACCACGATGACATGCGTGAAGTAGAAGACGCGATACGCATGGCGTCGAGCAACGCTGTCGAAGTACTGCCCAGGAGGGTCATGCCCGACAGTGCCAGCATGCCGAGCACAGGCACGGGACGGAATAAGGCGGCACCGAGGCCACCAACCTGGATGTAGAAGTTCAAGTAGAGCAGGCCGTGGGCGGCAAGGAAGGAGGAGCTGATCCAGCCGAGGGCTCTGTGCCAGCGACTGATACGTTCGTGAGATGCGCCCAGAGCCAACGCGATGGGCTTGAAATGCTTTGTGGCCAGTAGGTACTGGATAGGAGTGGATGACCGTTGTCTTGTCCGCCTCCAACGTTGCGCCACTGCGCTTCTCCCAATCGAGTGCTTCTTCAATGATTGACTGAATGTCCGCCCGGTTTGCCTCCGCGGTTGGGCCGGCCACCCAACCTGCCCCCGTCCAGTACTGAACCGGGACAAGAGTCAATCTGGGGCCAACTCAAGCAAAGAAAGCGCAAGCACCGCGACAGCAACGTCCCGACGTACATTAAATATGAAGCTCGATCCCGAATGCATATCCGCGCGTCCAATGCCGAGCAACATCGATGACTTCCAGTGCGCACATCGTCGTGAGAGCTGCACGAATTCATGACGTGGACTAAGGATCGACTAGTGGTCCCGGACGGTTCGCCGGAATTGCCCTCTTCGCCTCCACGACTTCCGCAGAGCAATATGCCTTCCCCTTTGCTACCGACTGGGCCATATTACCGTCCTGGTATCTCCGCCCAAGTCGAGAATGCCAGCACTTTACTTGAATGCATCGTCGCCCGGAATCACTGGGCTGCAGTAGGCTTTTGTTCCCAGCAGCACGTCGTTTGCGCCGACGGATCGATGCTACAAAGTCAACCGTGTACTCGTCCAAAGCTTTGAGGTGCCGAATGATTGCACAGTCGTCCAGGGGCCACAAACAGGTGCGCTGCGAAGACAGACTATCCATGCATCCCGCTAAGGCGCTTGTCGCGCCCGATAATGCTGGCCGGGTCTGTCGAAGTAGATGTGCGAATGATGGATGAAACGGAGATGAGGTTTTGAGCACCATGTTCTGTTGCCACACGTTTACAAGGCCATGAAGCAGAGCAAATGTCTATACTAGCGTATCCGCGTGGTGCTGATGTAAACGCACTTGCTGTTGGATTTGCCAAGCCTTGTTGGGGCGACTGCTACATGGGCACCCGGGTGCCCAAACAGAATGGGCACCTGGGTGCCCAAATTATGTCAGCAGGCCTTTGACACTGGTCAAGCCGCTGCGACTTAG
>JALHCC010000557.1:0-15951 GCA_024340765.1 Tolypocladium cylindrosporum
CAATTGGAGCTTGAAGACTTTGAATCAAGATCCAAAAAATTCAATTCATTTGATTCATCCTTCATTCAAAATCTTCAAAAAATTCGCCTTCATATATCACCCCTAACTTGATGTTTCCGTTCGGTTCCCCTTTCCACCTCTGCGCTGTCGGCGCGCTTGGATGTGCTCTTTGCGTCGGCCATGGCCCCCTTGCCGCCAACCCACAGCCTCGCTGCGGACTGATATTACTGCGAACAAGAAGCATGTTGACGTCGTGCCACCCGCTCCCTGCAGGCTGGGGGATCAGTTCCCTCTCTTCTCCACTCTGTCCACAGGACGATTGGCCAGACCCCTGCCCTTGGTTTACACGATTCGCACGCAGGGGTCTGTCCAATCATGCAGCCTGGTGCATCCAATCTTGCCTCACGTCTTTGCATGCGTCTTTGCATGCGTCTTTGCATTAGCTCGGCTCTGGGGTTGCAGTCATGCGCGTAGCTGAATGTACAACGTACGTCAGCCGGTGCATCCAGTGCCGGACCGAGTTCCTCGGCTCGAGCGAGTGCATTGTCACCAGCTGTTGCGGTGGCGTAGCGTGGTGCAGACTGCAGAGTGGTGCAGGGTCCAGAGTAGGCCCCCGGGGCCCGACGCTCGACATGTCCATGGCGCCGTTACGGGCCTGGGGCCTGGGGCAGAGAGAGGCAGAGTGATGCAGAGTGGTCAGAGTGATGTAAAGTCCGGAATAGAGACCCCCGGGGCCCAACGCTCGACACGTCCATGACGCTACTGCGCCGGCCAAGGGGGTTCCTAGGGGGTTCCGCGGCAGAGGCGCAAAGTAGTGCAGAGGAAGAGACGCAAAGTGGTTGGCCCCCCGTACGCCCCCTCCCCGCCGCGGGGACCAGCTCGATGCTGAAGCCCGCGGCGGCCAAGAATCGGCACAGGGACTCGCCGACGATGCCCGCGAGGTCCTGAAGCTGCGCGAGGTGTGTGTGCGTGTGCGTGAACCCGCCCAGTCCGATGGCCGAGTCGAGCGCCCGGGCCTTGGCGATGGCCTCTGGGTCTGTAGCGAGTAGCATTAACATCTATTACATGGAATACTCGCCTGTAGATGCGTGCTCTACTCTCGCCTCTACTGGCATCGCGGGTTGAAGGAGGGAAAAGTCGGCGTGGCAAACGAAGTTCCGATTCACCACCCCCTAATCACTTGTGCTGGGGGTTGCCTGGCGGCATCGTTCCCTCTTGGTCCTGCTCAAGCCGTGTCTCATTTCCCCGTCCTTCTTCCTCTTCCTCTTCTTCCTTTTCGCCGTGCCCCTTTTCTCGAGAGACGGGACCTTGCTCTTCGCCTGCAAGCCGTGCCTCCTTGAAGAGGCGAGACCGCGAGAGACGAGACTGCGACCGGACCACGAGGGACGAGAAGACGAGACGAGACGAGGCCACAAGAGTTGAGACCAGGCCACGAGAGACGAGATCCAGAGAGACGAGATCCAGAGAGACGCGGCTAAGGGTTGAACTAGCAGCAAGCTTTTCGTATCCTTTTCCCTCTTCTCTTCTTCCTTTAAGCTATGCCTCCTCTCTCGAGAAACTAGACCACGAGGGACGAGAAGACGAGACAAGACGAGACCACAAGTGACGAGACCAGACCACGAGAGACGAGATAGACTACGAGAGACGAGATAGACCACGAGAGACGAGACCAATGGACGCGTCGCGGGGCCCTCCGGCGCAGCAGCGTCATGGACGTTTCGAGCATCGCGCCCCGGGGGCTGCTCGTACTCGGGACTCGCACCACCCTGAATACTCTGCGCGGCTGCTGCGTCGCGGCCCCGTCGGCCGGCGCAACAGCGTCGTGGGCATTTCGAGCCATCGCGCCCCGGGGGCCTCCTCCGCGGTCTCTCTGCGCCCCGGCGAGGTCGCAAACGCCCAGCCAACCGTACCTCCATGGCCAATCGCCACGCGTGTCGCACACAACCCATGCGCCTGTTGGATCGAGCACTGTAGACCGGCGCCGACGAATAAGACTGAACTCGCTATTACCCCGCTCCGGTAGAAACTACTCAAAAGTTGGAAATTCTGCTCAGCTCCCGCTGGGTGGGATGCAGTTCCCATACGTCCGTCCCCTCGTCCCAAGGCTCCTGCTTAGCTGCCCTCTGCGCACTTGGCGATTTCTCACATCATGGACGGATACATAAAGACAATCGGTTCACTGGACGACTACGATCCCCAGGCCCTGGCTCCAGAGGTCCTAGAGCAGGCACTGATTGCTCTGAAGCAGCACCTCCTCAAGACCGAAGCAGCGAAACTGCTGTTGCCTGCGAAGGAGTTCCCCTTCAGCCGCGTTGCACTAGGGCGACTGTGGAGCTTGCTCGACTTGGTGTTCAAGCCGGAGAAGCAGCATGAGCCAAAGGTGGCAGCCCTCAGGGGGTTGGATTCCGTCTCCCTGATCATCTGCGGCCTTTGTCTCAACCAGAAGGCTGTCGAGAACATTCGGAGGGATCTTTTTTACGCGTTCCTCAAACAGGCTGTGATTGCTTCGCAATTCGTTGTCGAACTCATCGCGAAAAGCGACGAAATAAACGAAGTGGTGCGAGACTCATTGGTCGACGAAGACTTCCAAAAGAGTAAGTCTGCTCATGCACAGCATGGAGAGATGCTGATGAAACAATAGATTACCTCAGCCTGAGGCGAGTGGTCAACGGTACCATGCGGCCCAGCCTTCAATATTCCCTGGGCGGAAACCCGTCTTGGTGCTATTCCAAGATCCTACAGCCAGGATCGACGCAGCCCATCTTCCCTCGTTTGCTAAGCAAAGCCGTGCCTGGCTACGTCACGACTTTCCTCCCTTCAGTGCAGTCGACGGATGGTCTGATTCGAGTGATGGTTGTGTTTGATCAGAACCTCCTGCAAACGTTGTTCGGCTGGGCAGGGACTGGTCTTATCGGCGCCGGTGGGTAGCCCGCAGACTAAGATTGGGCATGTGCTGATTTGAGTAAGAGCATTCCTCAGCGTTTTGCGCGGCGAAGGATCAGATTGCCGTTGTGTACGGTGACGATGTATTCGAAGCCATCACAAGCAGTCGCGCGTGGAGGCGTGATACTGGGGAGATGGAGACGAGGTGTTTGAAGGTGGACATCTACCCAGCGCAGCTCATGGTGGTCAGTCTGACGGTTGGCTGGCCGTCGTGCTACCGTTTTGTGAATTCCCTTTATAGATCATGAACATTTGGTTGGTCCTCCAGAGCAGATGGAACAATCAATAGCCTCATTGGGACAATGTCCGGTTGACCAGAACGATGTGTGCTGGGTCCATCACCACGACAAAACTAGGCGCTGCAAGCAATGACTTGTAATAGATTGATCAATGGCTGTGTCCTGCCAACAGCCGCGATGGGACAAATACCTCATTTTGGTGGTGGTCATGCCCATGTTTCGTATATCCTGCACATCCCTCACATTTCCGGTTGCCTACCCATGACACCATGCTCTTCGGCATCCCCGAGAAACTCACAATACGAAAGCTTCCACCCGACCCGCGCCATGGAAATGTGCACCCCTTTACTGGAGATGGAAACCAAGTAGAGGGTGCGGAAGTCCACGTCTTCGGCGTCTTGCCATCGCCGCATGGACAACGCCGCGTGCGAAGTCTGCGAAGCAAAAGAGCCAATGTAAACCTGCCTGTCTTTCAGGACGGTCGGGCTTGGGGCAAGTCTAGCCGAGTCGCCGGGCCACAGAAAACGGGGAAGGATAGCGGCTCTGGCGATTGGAACCAACGCTGCAAAACCCCAGTCGATGACGCTATCATGTGTTAGTGGTGGCGGACAACACACAGCGGCGATGTTCCCCACGTACCATTTGATGTTGCACTCCTCGTCGACGATAATGTTGCTCGGCTTCATATCGCCGTGATCCATGGCAAAGACCGTGCTGTTTTGATCTTGGCCAAGCACCCGATCGAGCAACGCTTGCTGGTCGAGACAGTCCCGCTCGGAAAGACTAGGGATTCTCCCCTCTCGGACCCGGATACGCCTATTGTTCAGCTGTCGTTTGAAGAAGGCCGTCGCAGTTGTACAACCTATTGCAGCCAGTGAGAAGAGTCTTTTTTCGCCAAAGGGTTTCGCGTACGATTCTCCAGCGTGCACGTGATCAAGGACAGCTGTATCGAGGCTATTTGGCTGAGCAACGCATCCCGCAGAGGCCGCGGTGGGAAATCTTCTTCCCAAAGCAATGGGAAGCCCTCGACCCAAGTCAACACGATGAATGGGTGCTTGACCGGGTTATCGAAAGTCAGGCTGGCCCCACGGCACCTCGGAGCCCAGCGAAAGCCCTTTACCTCGAGGGTTTGAAGGATGCGAACTTCAGTCTCAACAATGGCGATCGAAACGTCATGGCTGCGGTCGTGTGTGGGATGTCGCACGCGAACAGCAACACTCGCCTGGTCTTTGAAGCTGAGCTTAAAGACACGACACTCACCTCCGCTGAACTCTCCATCAAAGAATGGGGAGTTGCCGCCGATTTTGAGTTGGGAAACAGCAGCCAGGATGTTCTTTAGCTCGAGGTTTTGCGTCGCGTTTGAAGCCATATTGTGCCACGTCTACCAAAGGTAAGCAGGTTACGATTGTGAACCGGAGTAGGGGAGCGGAAGTTGACAACTCGTCTTCGTACGCAAGGATGTCCCTATAGGCTCTGTCGCCAGGCCCGCCTTCAAGAGGATAGACGGGTCCAGTCGGTGACTATTGAGTGTACACGCCCAGAATCGAGCATTGGAACCAAAGTAGGTCATTGCCCAGACCGACTTTATGTGACTCTTCTTCCCGTTCTCCCTGCAGAGAGACAGGCTGCCTGGTGGGCACAGGTCGGCCCGTGCATGCCAGCGCATCGTCCGCCCCTCACGTACCTCTTCCCCGCATCTGCTGCCTCTGGCGTTTCCTGCAAAGCTGTTGGAGTAGGTCGACAATCGTGTCGTCAGGTAGATGGCAGCCTTGAGAGCAGGTTCTATTGCATGTGAGTGGGTGGTCTGTACCCTGGCTACGGCGCTAGGGGCGGAACTGAAAACCCCGTTGCCATCCTACCCACGGGGCAGTGCGGCGGTTCGGTGTGCTTCTGGGCTCAGTTCTCAACACATCGTTTCCATGTTCGGAGCAAGGGGCTGCGTGTTGGGCGCGCGAATTTGCTGTCGGCTGGCTGAACCAGCCTCTTCCTGGCCATCAACGCCCAACAAGTACACTATGGCGAGCCAATGGCGAAGCAACGTGTGCTTCTCGCATGCGCCTCTCGCTTATATTGTCACCTACATTGGCTCACGACGTCACTTCTCTCCTCCTTGGCGTCACGCGCGTCTGCCTTGTTGGGGGATGTTGTGTGCTTGCGTTCGGCTCAGGTAGGACCTAACGGCGAGAGCGTGCAGAGTCACTGGGCAGACACCGATGATGGGCTGAAAGGTGGTCTTATTGGGGTGTCGGCACTGGTGAACCTCCCCTCTCGCTGCGCAGTGAACGTGAGGGTCATAGTAAAAGTGGTGCTGGGCTATTGCGAGGAATATTGCAGCGAATTGCACATCGTGATCGGTTTCTTTCGGCACCAAGGCCTTCGATAGCTCCACACATGTCGCATCAAGAAGGCGAACGACTGGATAGTTTGTACGTTTAAAGCCAGGTGGTGCGATGCTATCAAAAAGTGTGACCGGCACCCGCATTGTGGTAAGCTGTTTCTTGCTGATATAGCACACCATCGATGAGGGACATCCCCTTCAAGCAGTTGTCAATATCCCATCCTGCAAGGCACCACACAAAACTCTCCGTTTTCTCGTATGGTCCATCCATCTACAACTCAATTTGGAGTCCCCAACCCCATCCACATCCTCCTCCGGCCAAGCACAAAGAGCACCTTCTTGCCCTTCACGAGCGCCTCTGCTTCTTGCACTACTTTTCATTTTCTTTTATCATTGAAGACCAACATATGCCTAGCGAATCAGTTTAGTTGACGTTGAGTCGGCAAACTCCATGACTTTCTCTTCCTTGGACATGCCCGGCTCCAAACATCCGTGCCCGGCCCCAAAATCACTCGTTGGTCTCATTCACAGGCACAAGGGAGTCTCTCTCTTCGCGCCGCCTAGAAAATGGACGGACTTTCAAGCACGAGCCCTTGGCGTGCACTTCAAGGAGTTAGCCCGTTGCGATGAGCCCACACCGAGAACCGACCCCGGAGGGCCGCCCTCTATAGGACACAGAGGCTATTAAGACTCTGGCCCATCGTTTAGACAAAATCCTGGAACCAAAGACAGACTCCGGCGAAACGTCTCGTGCGATTAACACCGTTCTGTCGAAATTCTGGTCTGGCCAATTCAGCAAGCCCGCGTTCTGTCACGAGCTACCTCTACGCTTTGGCAAGGGCGTCTATCGTAGTGCCGTGAATCCTGAAATCTTGTGGAATGATTCCGCAGGCCTGGCATCCTACCGCACATTGGCACGGATATGAGGAACCTTGGAGGCAAACGATACTCACGCACCTGGGTCTGGAGATGCCGCCGATTGCCGAGTGCACTCGCAAATAACGCCGGCAACGGGGCGCAGTAAGGACAGGGGAGGGAAGAGGGAAGTACGCACAGGGGTCTCGCTCGCAGCCCGCCTGACACATCCTTGACAGCGTGCCACCCTTTGAGGTGCGAATCCTCCCGTACGCTCGATTCAGTTGACTTTGCTTGTGACTACTGAGGCTGTTGTTGGTTACACGACTGGTTGACATCCCTGCTAGTTGTCCCAACGTGGGCGGGGGTGGTCGGCTCACAAAACGATTGGTGTCCAACCCCTGTGGTTTATCTATACAAATCACTCACGCCGGGGGGTTCCGAGACACCAAGGACGTTGCTTCAGCACCTTGGTCTTTCCGCGTCTTGTGAGCATGTAGCTTGAGAGTCACCGTCCGATAATGTGATATGTCCTTTTGCATAAAATCAGCTCCACAGTAGCAGATGTCATGTCTCGACCTCGAGCCCAAACTCCGGCTTTAGATATATAACACTGCCCATCACGACCATCAACATGCAGCTCCTCACGCCTTCCCGCCTCACCGTCTTCCACCACCTGCAAGGTAACCATGCAGCCATATTTATCCGAGCTGATCGCTGTCACATCGTTATCAGCACTTGCCGTCCTCCTTTCGTCAGGGCTTACCATCCTTCATCACCTACGAGGTGAGGGGACCGCCCTTGTCTTTGTTTCGAAGAGCACCTCCACCTCTCTTTGGATGTCTCGCCTTGTGCTGGAAATGGTCTCGATTGTAGTTTCTCTGGCATTTATGTGGCAGTGTGCGAGACATGATGATTCGCGCGCAGGTGAAGCAGCGTCCTGGGCAATATTCTCCGTGACTCTTTGGACTGTGGTGGAAGAGGTAAGTGGCACAAAGGACATTGGGTTGCTTCTTCTCACGCGGCCGCAGATCCTACTTTGGTCACACTACATTCCGGGAAAGCAGTGGAAGTGGTGTCTACTTGTTCCGGCTCCCGGGCTACTCCTCGCTGGCCAACTTCAAGCATCCTCATTGGCTTCGATGTATCTTCTCACCGGGGCATGCCTTGTTCATCGCGTTTTGTGTTTGGGAATTTGGACAATGGTCTACCTACCAAAAGGGGGTACAACCAGCTCACGCCACTATACTATCATTGCATTTCAGTTTGCTATATTCCTGGTCACACTCTTGACCGTGTGTTTCCAAAAGAGGATTTACTATGAGATTGTAAGTAGCGCTAGTCTATTATTCATCAGCGTGTTGACATTAGCACAGTATCTCGCTGCGACTCTCCTGGCCGCAAAGATTGGGTTTGCTCTGAAAACCTTGTATTTAAGAAGCAGAAAGATCCCTGGCTCGTCATCGAGTACCGAGAGTCTGTGCTCGTCAGCTTGTGCAAGGAACGGCATGGACCTATTAGGCTCGCTGGCGTAGGTGTAGTGATTGGCTTCTGCTTCGGCGGCCTAGACGAGCCCATGAGAGACGAGACCTTGCCCTTGTTCCTTGAAGCCGTGCCTCTTTTCCCTCTTCCTCTTCCTCTTCCTCCTTGAGCCATGCCTCTTCCCCCTCTTCCTCCTCCTTTAATCCGTGCCTTGTTTCTCACGAGGCGAGACCACGAGACGAGACAACGATAAAGGACTACGAGCGAGGCCACGAGACGAGACAACGATAAAGGACTACGAGACGAGATCACGAGAGATGAGTCGAGATAATCAGAGACGAGCCAACGAGAGACGAGACCTTGGGCCCCTGGTGTCTACTCTGGACTCTGGACTCTGCCTCTCTCTACGTTTGCGAGCACATCTCTCACATCCTACACTTGACAGCAGCAGTGCCGATATTCCGCTGACATTTTATTCACTCGACGTCCTATCTACTCAGGCATACGCGAGGCGCCGCCCCGCTAGTCACAGCCACAAGTTAGAGAAGCACGGTCCGGTTCCTCGCCGCTCCGCATCAAAGCCACGACTCGGGGTGCAAAGGCCGAGACGGCACCTTTGTACTTGCCGTATGCCGCCCCGTCGCCCACGAGGCAAGCAATCAGGGCCATCGTGCTGAGGTTCGCCCAGGCGTACAGGGCCGCCGTCTGTGCGTGGTTCCAGCCTACCGGGCCCTCGGCCTCGGACAGACCATCCTGGCCACTCGGCAAGGTGCCGTCGGGCAAGTCGAGCGTACCCAGTTCGCACAGCTGATTCGGTAGCCAGTGAGGGAAGCCGTCGTCGGGGGGGGCCCCGTGCTCCCCGTCGTGAACGTCCCCGTGTCCCTGGACGGAACCGCCTCCATGTCGCGGGGCGTGAGGGCCTCCCCGGACGAAATAGATTCCACATCCCTGGCTGAAAGGGACCCAGGGCGAGTCGCAGGCATCTCTAGGTCCCTGGACGGCAGTGGTGTGATATAGCCGGGCCAGTCTGGCCTCGTCCGTCTGCGGGTACCTGTGGTCGGAGATGTCGGATCGCATCAGCGCCGCAAGCTCACGCGTGACACGCCAGTGCAGGGGCAAGCCCGTCACCATCGCCAGCCTCTTGAGCAGCCCCGTCGTGCCCGCGAGCACGCGGTACACGCTATCCCTGCCCACGCAGGCGCGAAAGCTGCCCAGGCCCGTCTGCATCTTGAGCCGTACTTGCTCGCGCAGCTGCTGGCTGCCCAGGGCCGCGCGCGTCTCGGCGGTGATGTACGCCGACGCGAACGACTCGTCCTCGTATGCCACCTCCTCCCGCGGGCTCCCCTCCCGAGATATTTGGGCGCGCGTGGAAATCATGTCGACGCGCGGTGTGCTCGGCGCCGCGTGTTGCGTGTCGGTGGTCGTGTGGGGGGTTTTCTGCTGCAAGGCGGGACGGAGAGCGTCGACTGGGGAGCAGAATGAAGAGGAAGCGGAGCAGAATGAAGAGGAAGCGGAGAGGGAAATGAAGGAGAGAAGCCAAGAGTGCACTGGCGAATAAATACCACGGCCTTGACTTGGATGCGTGCGCTTCACGGCACGGCAGTGACTTGAACGCGTGCGGTGCGTGTGCCATGCGTCAGTGATGCGGCAGCGCTCGTACGTGGACAAAGAAGGTCGCGACTCTCTCAAAGGGGGCGGGCGTCTCTGTTCGCAACCCTCCCAAAGGCCGGGCGTCTCCGTTGCCCGTTCGTTCGCGACCCTCTCAAAGGCCGGGCGTCTCTGTTGCCCGCGAGTTCGCGCAAAGCCCACAGGCGGTACAAGGCGACAGGCGACATGGCCGTCACGCACAAGCCGCCGCCGCACGAGACGCACGGGTCCGCGAGGCGGCGGTGGTGCAGAGAGAGGCAGAGTCGGCTGCGGAGCGGTGCAGAGAGGCAGAGTCGGTTGCGGAGCGGTGCAGAGTGGTCCCCACCGTAGAGTAGACCCCCGGGGCCAGCGCTCGATGCATCATCTATGGCGCTGTTGCGCTGGCCAAGGGGGTCCGGCTGCACAGGTACGACTTGCACGACTTGCGCCGGAGACTTCACTTCTACGGGCGACTGTACCGCCTACCTCGGCGTGGCATCGCGGCCCGACCATTGTCGTATTCGTTGAACCACTCGAAAGCATCCCAGAGGCACTGGAAATGACCGACTCGGACCCAAGAACACTGCACCGACAACTCCAAACACCTCGACTCCAAACACCCAACTCCGAACACCTCAACTCCGAACGCCCAACTCCGAACACTCAACTCCGAACACTCAACTCCGAACACCCAACTCCAAACACCCAGCCTCCTGCCCCACGAACCCAACCTTACACCCCAGGAATCAGGACCTCAGTCGTTCCTGGAGGTTGGGGAACGGCTGAGCGTCAGCCGTTTCCTAACCCCAGAAACGACGATGCTATTCGTCGTCTTCGGGGTCGCTGGGGTTGGTCAGTCCGAGGTTGTCAAACAGGTCCAGGAGATTGTCGTAGGGTCGGTGCCTATGGCGGAGGTGTGGCAAGGCGAGGATGCTGAGCTCCCTCCGCACGTCGCTGAACGCCGTGCCGGCGCCCTCACGCTTGCTGCCATCCCTCCGCAGGTGCTCCTCGCAGGCCTCGAGCCACGAGTCGACGAGGGCCAGCGCAAAGCTCAGGCTGCCCAGGTCGCAGCGGCGGGTGATGTTGTCCCGCGCCCGACGACCGAGCTGCCTGCGGGCGGCGAGGTTGACAATGTCAAACGGGCGGACGCAGTCGGCCAGGGCGAGGATCTTGCGCCTGGCCTCCGTGGCGCCCGGCTGTCGGCAGGCGTGGGCACCGAGCCCGAGGAGTCGCCCGACAAGCACCTCGATGTCGGGATACCACGAGGGCAGACCACGTGGATGCAGCCGTCTCAGGGGCTCCTGGATCACGTAGATGATCCGCGCCGGCAGGATGTTGAAGGTGGACGGCGTGGTGGAAGGGTCGTGGTGCTGGGGGGGCATGTTGACGTGTACCGTGACATTAAGGTTGAGGTTTGTGGTGTGAGAGCGTGGAGAAGTCATGGAGAAGAGATGTCAAGTGATGACAACGGATAAAAAGTTATGAAGAGTGATGACAAGGGATGAGAGGGTATGAAAAGGAATGAGAAGAGATGAGAACCGAAGGGAGGAAGGAATGCAATTTACAGACGAGGGTGGTGCCCCCAACCCCACCAAGATCGTCTCGCCCGATCTACGAGAGTTGGTCTACTCGTCATGACGTGAAAGAGATTGCTGGCCTGGACATGGAGTGAGTTTAGTCTCCTGGAAAGACTTTCTTTCCCACTCGGCGGGCGGCCCATTCTGGAAGTCTGTCGGGCGCTCCGGCACGCCTGGCATGCGCGTGGGCAGTGGGCACACGAGGCCATCTGCCACTCTGGCGTGGCGCATCTGGCGTGGCGCATCTGGCACTTGATGATTCTTACATGCACAAAGACCCTCTGCCCTCTGGCAGGCGCATCTGGCGTGGCGCATCTGGCATGGCGCATCTGGCACTTGATGATTCTTACATGCACAAAGACCCTCTGCCCTCTGGCAGGCGCATCTGGCACTTGATGATGCGTACACCGTGGGCAGTGGGCACGGCACGCAAAGGCCATCAGCCACTCTGGCATCGCGCATCTGGCGTGGCGCATGTCACATGGCGCATCTGGCGTGCCGTACGTGGCGCATCTGGCATGGCGCATCTGGCACTTGATGATGCTTACACCGTGGGCAGTGGGCACAACAAAGGCCGTCTGCCACTCTGGCACCGCGCATCTGGCATGGCGCATCTGGCACTTCTTGATGCTTACACGCGTGGGCAGTAGCCACACAAACGCAATCGCAGGCTAGACTATGGTGACCACTTGACGGGTCGGCTTAGTGGTTGCGCAGGTGCGCAGGTGGGCGGCGAACACGCCCCAGAAGAACAGGCCGGGTGGATGCGTGGATGCACAGGCTCGTATCGCCGATCTGGGATCTGAGATCGCGCTAGGGCGGTGGTGGCTGCGCTAGTCGAGGTACCCTCCTGTCGCGAAACCTTAAAACCTTCAATGGCGGAGGGGCAGGCGAGACGCGAGGCAGCGATAGCATGGCTGCTGGCCTTGCTGGCCTTGTTGTCGTGACTTGCTGGCTCGGCTGCGCTGCTGGCTCTGCTGCCCTTGCTGGCTCTAGAGTAGGTATAGAGTACCGGCGCTGCTGGCATTGCTGGTGTTGCTACCGCTGCTGGTATTGCTAGTATTGCTAGTATTGCTAGCATTACTTATAATACTAGTATTGCTAGTATTGCTCATATTACTGGCGTTGCTAATATTGCTAGTGGTCGCTGGCGCTTCTGTAATATCGTGCGAGGTCTATGACACAGTCGTCTAGTTAGGGTTTCTCCGCATGCCCGTCCTGAAATACGCGACTCATGATTCTCTACCTCCACACCATCACACGCGCGCCCAAGGACGAGAGCAGTCGCCATGACGAGTCAACGCCGCTCAGAGATCATCAAGGAGCATCCCATTAGGAATGGCCTCGACGCCTTCCGTGCCTCCTTTGGTAATGTTGCCATAGAGCATCTTGATGAACAAGGTACGTCTCACCAACCCTCTTGCTTGCACTTCTCTAACCAGTTTGAAGATCTCCAAGCCCTCGCATCTGATCTCCTTGCCGCACTTCAATCACTTCCTACCTCGCATCTCCTTCGCTCCGCCGGCTGGAGCAGGAACCTGCGTAGCGACTTGTTGAGCCTCAGCATTGCCATTGACGACGGCCATGTCGCTGTCGAACGAATCAAGCCGCTCCTGAAATCGGCCCTCGCCGACATTCCCGACGATACAGTTATCTGGAATCAGGTCTACATCGCCGTCACAGAACCCACCCTGTCTCCCACACTAATACCCTCGACGATCCAACAAACGCCGCTAAACCAGAACACGAGCAGCCTCGTCAACTTGTCAGAATTCCGTCGGGACATAGACCCCATCCTCAGGTCGGAGCTCAAACATCTCTATGTCGGACTTCCCAATTTCCACAAAGCATTCTTTGGAGAGGTGCCAGATCTCGACACTATCTCTGAGGCAGTCTTCCGCAGGTGTACCGAGGGCGACAATCCACTCTTCAAAGGGGGTTGGAGTGCATGGCCACCAGGCGCCTTCGAGAGAGACGTGCTGGCTTGGTTTCGCGACTTAATTCAAAAGCTGGAAGCATTCGCAGGCGACCGCATTTCGACTCTGCCGGTTCGGCGAAAGCTGGTAGCCCAGCCGAGGATGCCGCTGCTTGGCTCTATAGGCAGGCGCAGCATGGATATCTGCTTCATCAATCGCGGCGTCACATACAATCCTTACTCGAAGGGTGAGAGATATCGTTGGGCACAAATCCTCGTTGCTGGAGAACTGAACAGCAACCCCAAGGCCGATATAGAATCGATGGCATGGGCTGACCTCGCAAGCTACGCGAGAGAAGTCTTCGCTGATCAACCCACCCGTCGCTTCGTTCTAGGCTTTACACTCTGCGGCTCTCTCATGAGGGTATGGGAGTTCGACCGGATCGGGGGGGTCGCCTCGGAACAATTTGACATCAACATAGAGCATGGTGGGCAAAAGTTTGTGACGACAATCCTAGGGTTTCTGTTGATGAACGAGAAGATGCTTGGGCTTGACCCTACCGTCATAACGTCCGGCGACTGCCAATATATCGACATCCAACGAAACGACAAAACAGAGCGCCTCATCGTTGACGACGTCATAAAACGTGCACGTTGCATTGCCGGCCGGGCAACAATCTGTTGGAAAGCACATCGCAAAGAAGACCCAGAAACCCCGCTTGTTATCAAGGACTCGTGGCAGTATACGGACCGGGACGAAGAAGGCGAACTCCTCCGAGAGGCGGCTGAGAGAGGCGTGGCCAACGTTGCCCGCTACTACCATCACGAGACTATTCGCATCGGCGGTGCCGATGACGACATTGAAAAGAACATTCGCAAGGGACTGGACATCACAGAAGCCACCAATTATCGTGCAAGTGCCTCTGCTGGCACGAAGCGGCCATCCAGCAACATTGACGCCGTCCTACCGCCGACAAAGAGACGCGGTTCATCATCTCCAACAAAGCCAAGCGCCGAACCACGTCCAACAAACTCAAGCGCCGAACTACGTCCACTAAGTCCAAGCACCGAACCACCAACGGAGTCAAGCGCTAAACCACTACGAAACCGTGTACACCGGCGGATCATCGTTCAAGACTACGGAAAGCCGATTTACAAGGCAAGCTCCCGCGTGGCACTACTTTCTGCGCTGGAAAGCTGCGTCAAAGGACACGAGTCGTTGCACAAGGCTGGTCTTCTCCACAGGGACATCTCCGCCAACAATCTCATAGTGAATGAGGACGAAAGAAGCCCTTCCTGGCCAGCGTTTTTGATCGACCTGGACCTTGCTATACTTGAGCAACGAGAGGTCGCATCGGGAGCAGAGGGAAAGACTGGGACGTTAGCGTTCATGTCCATAGGAGTGCTGATGGGCGAGAAGCACTCTTTCATGCACGATCTCGAGTCCTTTTTCTGGGTACTATTCTGGATTTGCATCCACTATGACGGCCCGGACAAAGGCAAAACTGTTCCACGATATGAAAAATGGAATTATACGGACACAGATGACTTGGCAGGGATCAAGCTGGGTGAGATTGCGGATGAGAGCCGTTTCCTTAGGAGGGCAGGTGAGAATTTCACGTCGTACTACCAGCCATTGATACCGTGGGTCAATAGACTGCGGAGGAAGGTATTCCCAGACGACCGAATGTGCAAGAGGCTGGAGCCAGAGCTCTATTCCTGGATGAGGCAGATCCTTTGCGACGCCCAGAAAGACCCGAAGGTGTTGGGGATTGAAGCCTCGCGATGCCCAGGAGCTTAGGGATGCGGGCGAGGGGCATTCCTGGAGCAGTGGCAGCTGGATCTAGGGCCGCCAGCACTGAAGCACACGAAAGACAGTCGCGGCCGACGCATCATTGGCGGGCCTCACGTTGTTGGTTGAGACAACCTTGCAGAGCATCTCCTGGTCGCTTCGGGGGATGACGACCCTCGTGATCTCGTCGGTCGGGATTCCTTCCAGAACCATGACTTCCTTGTCAAGATACGTAGGCATGTCCAGGACAGTGTCGAGGGTAAGAGCGGCGTGCCTGTCCGGCAGGGATGGCGTTTTACAGGGTCCATCGCGTCGGTGGCAAATCGGGCACCACGTGAGCCGCGTCAGGTCGAACTGTTCCTGGGCGTCTACTACAGCCCCTGAATCTCGAATGTACATTTCAAAAATATGCGCAGGCCCGACAAGCCTTGGCAATATTCAGTTTCTCTTTCCGTCTCCCACCCTGCTTGAGTGCTTCCCCCCTCCCCGCTCTCTTGCAGCGATCCACCCAACCCCGTCGCCGGGTCTGATGCACATGTACCCGGTCCGTACGTATCGCCGGGGTGTCGCTGGCGTGATCCATGGATCCGCATGTCTGCGGCTCAGGGTACTCGTCGTAGGGTGCTCGTTGTAAGGTACTCGTTGTAAGGCGCTCATCATAGGGTGCTCGTCGCGCGCAGCCCTGCGTCGTGTTCGGCCGGCAATTGGGTCCGCCGCTCCCCTCGTCGCCATTTGCGCGTCGGTGCGTGTGCTCTCGGTGCGTGTGTGCTCTCGATGTGTGTGCTCTCGATGTGTGTGCTCGCGGTGCGTGTGTTCTTGGTGCGTGTGCTCTCGGTGCGTGTGTGCTCTTGGTGCGTGTGCGCTCTCGGTGCGTGCTCGAGCTCTCGTCTCGTCGTCGTGTTCGGCGGCATGTGGGTCCGCCGCTCTACTCGTACTCGTTGCCATCTGCGCTGTCGGTCGGTGTGCCCTCGGTGCTCGTCGGCTCGTCCTCGTGCTGGCCAACACGGTGCACGCAGGACCACGGAATGAGTCATGACTCTGTTATTTAAGAAAAGACGTCGACATATTGTCCCGCCACTGGCGACTGCTACATGGGCACCCGGGTGCCCAAACAGAATGGGCACCTGGGTGCCCAAATTATGTCAGCAGGCCTTTGACACTGGTCAAGCCGCTGCGACTTAGCG